>CAAKHD010009766.1:69483-109332 GCA_901007705.1 Fistularia tabacaria | reverse complement strand
TTGTGGGGGGAAAAAAATCCCCAAACTTTGGCCCCCCCGGAAAAAAAAAAAACGCCCCCCCCCCCCCCCCCCCCCTTCAACAATGAGCAGGAAATTTGCGGCCTGCATGGGGTTCCGCCATCGAAAGATCACACCACTGTAGCCTCAGGCAAACGCCACTGCAGAGAGGTTCATGAGCACACTCGGAAAGTGCCTCCGTGTCCCCACGTGGAGAACTTCCCCTGGAAAAAGCATCTCTATACACATTCCTGCGTAAGAACTGTGTAACAACACACAGCACAACAACATCATCACCTGCTGAGTTGCTGCTCAAACGCAAGATACACACAAAGATGCCCTCAGTAAGCATGCCCAACAGACCGGATGAGGATCTTTGCAGGAGAGACCGCTAAGCCAAAGCCAAAATGAAGGTGTACTCAGATGACCGCCGGCACGCTGCAGCTCACATTCGCCAACCTTGCGACATTGTGTTGGGTTCTCAGCCGAGGCACAATAAGCTTACACCAGCCTAAAATCCCAAACCGTACTGAGTGACCACTGTCAAAGGCTATATGGTCACGGCTGAGTGGAGTCGGCACTGCGTGACAAGAAAGTCCTCATTCTTCAAAAAGCTCAACCCTGGCCTGTGCGACACATCTGCAGCAGAAAAAGAGGATGGAGACACAGTCCCGGTGTGGGCAAGGTACCCGGCCAGATGCTGACAGCCTCCACAGTACCTCAGTCAATTTGACACAGCCTGAGGAATACTGGTATTACCTTAAGGAAAACATTCAAGTGCTTACTTTGTTTTGCTTGTAGTCGTATTTGACAGGATCTACAAGGTTGATTCTATGCTCTATATTTGAAAGTATCAATAAGTTTGATTCTACGTTCTACATTTCAAATCTGTTTTATACTGAAAAAAATCTAATTGTTTACCTCATAGTTTACTTACCAGTTAGTTGCACCAAAGAAATCGCTTACCTACATCCATGTTCAATGTTTTTCAGTATATAAGGAACCAAAAGTGGCGGACAAACTTTGAAAAAAGAAAAAGAAAAAGAAGTGATGTCATATTCAGATATTACCAGAAGACTGAATTGATGTTAATGTTTGCACATACTGCTTACGTCATGACGTCTGTGTAAGCTTATATTTGATGTGATGTCTTGGGTGGGAGTTCTGTACGTTCCCTCAGCAATAAAGCAGCATATCGTGAAGCTCCATGTCATAATTCTGAGCATATATAAGTACAATCCATAGGTCTCACAGGTATGAATTGGACTGTCGCGAATTCACTTATTTCAGATCTAACGTTGCCTGTTATTAAAGCTCAAAGTGAGAGGTTTTTTCAATACTTGACCCAAATCCGAGAAGCTTTGACTCGAGTGTGACCCGGAGACACCGGAGAAAACCAACCTGGCAGTTCCGTGACCTCCTTTTCAATGCAGGTCAACGTAAATAATGCAGGAGTTATGTAAAATTCAACCATATGATATTGAATTCAGAGTGCCGGTGGCCTGAGAGGGAAGGTTCTAGGAGCTTTGCTTTGGTTCCTAACCGGAAACTGCATGGATCTATGGACCTTCCATCTTTTCCTGACCCGTTTCTTTGGGTGTCTGATTCAATCAAATAGAAAACGCTTGCAGTGATGCTAGTAGTTTGTACAAACAACTGGTGAAGATACTCAAATCTTTGTCTCTTTGACAATGTTTCTCCTCTAATATTATGGGCTCCTTGAGAGCTTCGAGAGCCATTTGGGCCCGTTTCCCCACAGAGAAGAAAACACCGGGAGCAGTGGGTTGCAGTTATGAAATCAATGAACTACAGAGAAAATAAAATTATATTCTTGCATTTAGCAAAAATATTTTGAACAAAAAAGAAAAAAATAAGACCGGGGTGAATGTTAAGTTCAAATAAAATACTCAATTTCTATTTGAGTCCGCCCTGTATTTATGAAATAAAAGGAGGAACCCAAATGACCCCACTGCGGCAAACCAAAAAGCATTTTATCGAGTGTACTGGTGCTTGCAGTCAGCTGTCAACGCAAATAAAAAAGGTCTTGTCATCGATCACTGCAAAATATATACTTGCAAATTAAAAAGCAATTAAAATACTCTTTTGACCCGGTTAATGTGATTTTTGCTCCTGAACCTCTGCACACAGCGTCTGCTCCTCAGGGCTGTAAAAGCTGAATCAATGGCGTTGCCGGCGATCGTCGCAAAGGAAATCAAACATGTTTTATTTTAATGCTACAAGATCACCATAATCTTCAAATATGGAATTACAATAAAAATAATTTCAATTAAGTACTCACTATTTTCCAAAGCCACATGGTCTTCGACCAACAACCCCCCACCAAACCCAACAGTTGTACAAGCGGAAAGTCCCACAGTCTGTCATAGCTGAAGAAGCTTCCGTGATGGTGAGGAGGAACCTGAAAGCTGACCTGGGACCCTGCTCTCGAAGGATGGGAATCAGGATCCCAGAACGTCAAACATTTCTGTTTTCAGAGACAGCTTCAATTCAGAAAATCTAAAGCTGGAAAAATCTGGATAAATCTAACCACAAGTAGACAAACGGCTATAAACAAGAAAGGTAAACATTCGTAAAATAATACCTGTCACTAACATTTCTTAGAGTAGATACTTTTACTGACAAGCCCATCGTAGTGGAGTTGTGGTAAAGTGAAGGGATGATCTTTTATGTACCCGTTTCTGTTGACTCAATTGCACCTTTGCTGGATCCTGGAACTCCTATATGGAATTATTCATTCATTCATCCTCTTTTTAGACTGTGGGAGGAACGTGGAGGAACTTCACGCAGTCAGGGAGAACATGCAGACTGCAAACAGACAGGCCCCCTGCCGGGATCCAATCAGGGACCTTCATGTTGTGAGGCGGACCACTGCACCACCGTGCCGCCCTACTTGGAATTAATCCACTTTGAACGGCCTCTGTTCATTTCTCAACTGCATAGTCACTTGGGTTTCATGCCGCTGAAAACACCAGCCACATAACGTCACCCTTCAAAACCTTCGATTAGCATCACGATTTGAAAAACACAACAAATCATTAGTTCAAAATTCAGATTACTGTGTCAGAAAACCGTCCTGTCGGATTATGTCACGGCTTATTTACAGCAGCAAACGGGGTGGTAATCCTCATCACAGGAGCAGGAGGGAGGAGCGCTCCAGCCTGATACACCAAAACAGCAGACGATTCGTCATTTCAACACAAGGGAGCACGAAGACGACAATGAGCTCATGCGTCCTATTTTGTCTTTTTCTGCACAAGAAATAGCAGCGTGACATAATTTCTCTGAATTACAGAAATAAGCTGCACTGATTCATTATCCCCCCCCACATGTTTCAACACAACTCTCGCAAAGTCCTCAAATCCCATTTACAATAAATGGCACACACACACCGGCGTTAGTTTAGTTGTGTAACCGCCGTAACAATTAAGCTCATTATTTGACAAGTTGTGGGATAAAAGAGTAGAGAAACACTTGCTGGACTGAGAGGCGAGAAGCTTTGTTGCCCCCCTGCCTTCGGGAAATACCGAAGACGGTAGACAAACCGAGAGGTCAGGCTGATCAACTTTGGGGAGACGTCTTTGGTCTGCTCAGCTGACAGAAGGTGGCTAACAGGATGAGGCCACGTGGCTCCGCGAGGATTACGAGCAGCGAGAAGAAGGTAAAGAGATTAGACCCAAAATGGATCCTGCTTTTTTAACCTCGTCACTCGTCAGAGGAAAAGTTCTGATCCAAGAGTCCCCCCCCTCCCTCCCGCCCTCTCTGCTCATCCATCCATGGGGATCCAACACAATGCCAGGGATCTAAGTGCTGCTGCACGGACCGGAGAGGTGCTAATAAACCGCGGACCTCGTCTGCGCTCATGGGGAGACGGCTGCCGATGGACTCCAGATAAAAAAGAACCTGGATTTCTGGTGACCGCTTGAGGCAGGAAAACTCGCGACAATATCGCGAATCATGCTTTTGAAGCCGGGACCAATTCTCACTTTATTTCTGTTTACCATCCAAGCACATGAAATCAGAGGTAAGACACTATCTGTCATCATAATTTGGGATGTGAAACTCTGTAACTTGACAGAAAACATCATAAATCTTCTTTTGAGGAAAGGCCAGGCTACTGTGAAACATAGGAGAGCGAGATGTGAAGAACCTGCTACAGATCGGCTATTAGTGAGGGGGCAAATTGGAATTCAAGAGTGCGGGGAGGAGATAAAAATGCAAAGCAGTGGGTCATCCTAAGGACAGGATGGAATTGCACATTTCTGTAGCATAATATGAGATAATTTGTGTGTTGTTCGCTGAGATGCGCCGGCTCGGGCTCATTATACTGCCAGGAACAAAAGCCATTCTGTTCAGTTGTTTTCCGGACACTAATCTTTTCTGACTTGTCATTTGAGGCCGCAGAGCGTCTCACAGCTGCACTGGGCATCGAGGCACTCTGAGGCACTTCCCCTTCGCCCTGTCGCCGGGGCCCCTCGTGTCCGTCGATTCAAAATCAACTCGGATCCTATCTTTGGTCGGCGTGGTTAAAAAAAGAACCTCATGATTTGGCTCTGTTCCACAACACCTGACCTACTAAAAGGTTCTGAAACGTCATTGGACGTCAGGGTCAAATTGTGACATGCAGGGGGACAGCTGTGTGGTTTTGTCAAATCAGACGTTTATTTCAAGCAAAATATATGAATGGGTTGTTTTGGAGGTTTTTTTTGGCACAATCTCCCCCTTGCTGCCGACTCACACAACAGCACGACTAATCACTTTTCATGCTACGATTGAAGCAATATAATGCCTCCTCACGACGCAACAACAAGACACGCTATCGAGAGTACAATAGGATTGAACGAGCACTCACACGTTTCGGTGTATTACAGCAAGAGACTGTTGTTGTCAGCAACATCTCTAATCTGACCACATGGAAGATTTTAACTTCTTACTTCTGTTTATTTGGTCAACTCTGGGAGTCCGAGGGACATCACAAGAAGATACACAACTAGCAACAGTTGCAGACTGAATGCCATTTTCAGGTCACGCGGACTTCTGTTGGCTTGTGTTTGAACAACAGAACTTCAGTCGCACCTCTGATTTAGCCCAAGAGTCTTTTGCATGGAGTCTCTTCAGCGTATTGCATCATCCAGGGCTTCTGCTCTGCACGGCGGAAGCTCTCAACCGCGGCAGGAAAATAGTTTCGGGCCAGACAAGGTGATCTTGTAACATCCAGCGTGGGTCAGAGAGACAGGAAACGCACGCCTTCCTGACAAAAGCAAAATCTGGCAGGTGGGTTTTAGTTGTGGCGTCTGTACTCTGTGCTTGACAGAGACAGATCCGCTCCCATCATAGGCTGATCCTCAGACCTCTGGCATTCATTTCGTACCGGAGGTTTCCTTGTACGTGTCAAATTTGGCAACGACCTGCTCGCTACACCAACCGCGCTGACCTGCCTTCTGTACCAATTGACAAGTCATAAAACCTCTCTGGCTGGCGACTCCACTCTCAGTACATGCAAACAGTTGGCAGCAAGTTCAAGAGCCTCCCTCCATACGTCTCCTCCTAAGGCCGAACTGGGGGATGATTCATCAGCTTACGCAATAAAAGTTGACATCCTAGATCCTCAAACTGTCGTGGATTACGCGCCTCAGATCTCAAGTGGGACATCTCAGTTAAGACCATTTGGCAGGAGAACCTTGCAGGACTCTAATAGATTGTGTGGAATCGTTCAATGGGAGAGATTGGAAGGCATGCATGCCGCCTTTTGGTTCGATAGCCCGGCCTTTTACGGACATTCGATCTGAATATCAATGATATCTGCTTGATTTTTCCAAGCTCCAAACCCAGAATGAATAAAAACGGATTACGAATTAGGCTTGGGCTACCCGATATCTGACAGTAAACCTCACTTTGGTTCTCTGGTCGCTGATCGATGGCCGAGTGGGTTTTGATTTTCAGGTAGTGCATAACTTGTGGTCGAAACCAACACGAATAAAAATCTTTAAATGCTTCGCTACTTTCAGTAATTTCTTTACATCAGCCTTGAAAAGCCTTATCCGTCTCATTCAGTGAAGTCGAAAATAGTCCTGTGTGACTTTACCTCACAGCTGAGCAGCAGTAGCATTGAATTTTAACTTCAAGAGACAAAAATCAGACAAGATGCCACATCTCCTTCAAGATTGCAGATCCACTGAGTTAGATTAACTCTCGCATTCACAGAGGTTCTTGAATGTTTTCCGCTACCGACAAAGTCAGATGGCGACTCACGATCATCGGAAGTATGCATTTTGACCACAAAGAAACCACGGCTTCAATTCTTGAGACCCGTTGTCATGGCAAGGCAACGACAAGAAACCAAAACGCACTAGAAAGCGAACAAGGTTTCAAATAAAACAAGCTCTACTGACAAAGTGCAGAGAAAAAAGAAAAAAAAGAAACAATTAACCTGGATGTGAAGCTGATTGTCTGACACGGGGGAGACGAGTCAAACGAGGAACATAAATACTTCTGAAACGGGGAAAAGGGTGGGGAAAATCGAGGGACTGGTGGGAGCAGGTTTGCACAGTCCGCACTGTTTCCCGAGAAGGGTGACAGGACGGACCCCCTGGGGCTGGTGGTTCCCTCCTTTACATCAAAATAACTCAAGAAAAGTGTGGTGTAAAAGGTAAATATTCATTTCATTGAAACATTTTATTGACATATAAATATGACTATCAATAACACTAAAATAGACAACAACAAAACAAAAATGTAAGCCTAACGGGGCCCCCTATTGGCCCAGGGGCCAATGCAAAGGTTTCACTTGGTGACATAGGTTGTTTGTGTGTTTTGTGGAACTTGAAATCCTTCATAATTGTGTATTTGAAAGCGTCCTCCATTGCACTGAATATAACCTGACTTTGAACGTGGCAAAGTAATAAACCGGAGAGTATTATTAAATAAAAATGAAAGGTGACTTAAAGACAGTCGCGAAGGACAGTATTGAAGAGCATCTGTAAATCCTTGACTGATCTCATCTGAAGGTCTGTGAGGAACTCAAAGTGTTGTAGAGCGAAAGACACAGTGATATGAAGAGTGTAATCTTCTCTAGTATCCAGGGGTCACAATGGAAAAATAAGAAAAAAACACACACGCACACACATACACACACACACACACATATATATATATATAGAGAGAGAGAGATAGAGAGATAGAGAGGGTGCTATATATATATTTATATAGCGCCCTCTCCCCCTGTAACCCCTCGTTCTATTTCTTAATCCAGAGAGGGTACAGTTTTGTTATTTGGGTCTGATGACCTCCAGTCTGTGTTTTGCAGCTAATAAATCCCAGCTTATGTCTTAAGAAGTCCTCTGCGGTTGGCCACCTGGCATCACAATGGCTGCCTTTCTTCTGAAAAAAAGCTTTTTGCAGCGGTGTGACTGTTACGGCCTGTCGACTGACTTAGTGGCTGATATAATAGGTGGAATTAACTTTCCAATTGCATGTTTGGGTTTTGCATTTGTTGTACAACCGACATCATCATGGACACAGTTTACATGACAAGTGGAGCCTCAGTTGTTCTACTTTTCCTTTGGGCCGCTCCATTCAAGGGCCACAGCCAATCACCTGCCTCCATCTAACTATCTTCTCTGCATGCTTTTCTCTCATACCAACTATCATCTTCCATAAACCTCCTTCCTGGCCTTCCTCTAGAGCTCCTCCAACCTCAGCTTCCTTCTACTCAGGTCTTCACCATCTCTCCTCTGTCCAGGCCCAAATCATCTCAGTGTGACTTAATCTCCAAAACACGTGCTGGTGGGGAATTAATAGTATTGATCAGGTCGCATGTATGTATGTATGTATTGTATGGTAAGATCGTACTGTTAATCATCAATATCTTCAGAACGGTCTTACTGATATTTGGTCCGCACATGCATGGCCTCGTACCTGGACAGCGCCCAAAAGAGCCTCAGCCTCTACCGTGAAGAGAAGCTACCGTGATGCAGCTTTGGTCAGGCTGCCTAAGGGCATCTCACCAACTGCTCCCTCGAGAGGGGAGAATTATGCACTTTGGCTCCACATCTGGGCACTTTTCCAGCATTTAGAATGAGCCCCTTCCAGTGGCAAACGGGCACCTCTCTTGCTTCAGGGCTCCAGACACCTTTACACTACAGTGAACTTGAAGCTTGACCAAGATATTAAATATGAAAGAAAAAAAAATCACGCTTTCTTTCCCTTAAAATATCTTATATATAACATAAGCCTCATCTGATGGATGGTGAAAAGTGTCCATTTTGTTTTTGTGATGACTTGGGTCATATTATGGAAGAATTGATCACAAAAAAGGGGGATTCAAGATGTAAAACTAAAGTACTTTGAAGGTTTTCATAAAATGCAATGTAGCAAGTAGAAGTCATTTGGCAGTCTGGTCTATTCGGTGTATGTGTGTCAAAATAAGGGATGTGAAATACTTTCCTGCAAACTGCAGATTCACCGGCAGGGCCTTCCTGCGCTGAGGGACCCTGACTGTGAAAGACTGGACATCTTAAGTGTGCTTGCTAGGAAAAGCCAGCAGGGTCTCGCCCTTGCGTTAGGGGGCTGTATCCTGCATCAGAGGGGAGTAGAGTTTAAGTAATTGGGAGATGAGGGGATTTAAAGCTGATCAGAAAAACCTCCAAATCTGTTTACTGCCTTTATACAAGTGTGTGATGTGACAATAAAGTTCATGACATTTTCACAGTCAGATGCTGAATTAAAATTGCCAGGATGGACAGAAACATGGATGGAAAGTGGTTTTGATTTGCTTGTTACCTGAAAGGCAGCTGTCAAATATTGGTGAGAGAGGGTGAACTTTGCGAGAATCGAGGATATTTGCATTAGATTCGGTTTTATGAGCTCCAGCTTTGACTGAGAAGGAAATAGATGATTATGGTCGGACTTTCGCTTCGCTTTTAAATAAACATGGACCCCTTGGAATATCTGTATCACAACAGCACAGAGTTGTATTTGTTCATAACAAAGTCCACTGGAAACATGCAGATACACGTAAGGGCCAAGGATGGAGCCTTGGGGAACACCACAGCTCAGAACTCCCACAGAGGAATTGGTCAGTGAGATATAAGCCATTGGCAGGCTGTCTTTGGAGGTTCCCAGTCATCAAGGTCGTGGTGAATTCTTGTTGAAATCTCCTTATCATGGCGATTAGACTTGAATTTCTTCACTTGAAGACGTTTCACCCCCCATCTGAGTGGCATCTTCAGTTCTGAACCTTCCTGAACCTGAACCTGAACCCTTCAATTCTAAACTGAACTGTGAACTGAAGAAGCCCCTTGGCTGAGGGGGTGAAATGTCTTCAAGTGAAGAAATTCAAGTCCAGTTGCCATGACGAGAAGATTGCGACAGCCATTGGCGTGCTGTTTCTCCAATGTTGACCAACGTCTGTATATTTAGACATCTCTTAAACCTATTCCTACATTTTAGTTTGAGTAGTGGGTTCAAGGTTGGAAATACCGAAGTCATCTATCATATCTTTAACAAAATATCCAACGGTCATGTCATTACCTTCAAGTCTTCACTCACTCGTCCAGAGATTAATCCATTTTTCTTTTTATAACCTGAAACTTCACTAATTGCTCTTGCAGACCTACCCGACCATGGTATTTCTGGACTCAGGGACATAAAGTACCGGCACTTCTTGGAAGCCTCCAGGCCGATCAGACACAGCGTCAAACACGATGGAAATCGCACAAAGAGGTCGGCGATCCTGACTACAGGGGTCAAAGTCTGTCCCCAAGAGACAATGAAAGCAGTCATCGGCAGCCATCGTGCATATTACAAGCTCAGAGGTAAAAGGAAGTATGCCTGGCAAACCTTTCTTTTGACCTCATCCCAAAGGGGAAAATGCAGTTGATGCAGAGTCATCATCTTTGAGGGCCAAGTTATTAAATCAGAGAGGAATCTCAGGTGGCCATGAATATGACCATTATTTATAGCTGTCTAAAAAGTGTCACATACAATGAGAGAACACTTTTCAGCCTTTGTTCATTCTCAGAACCGACATTAT
Organism: Fistularia tabacaria; assembly: GCA_901007705.1. Classification (NCBI taxonomy): domain Eukaryota; kingdom Metazoa; phylum Chordata; class Actinopteri; order Syngnathiformes; family Fistulariidae; genus Fistularia; species Fistularia tabacaria. The sequence continues at coordinate 99,284 of CAAKHD010009766.1, read as the reverse complement.
AGTCAGTCAAGGACATTTGGACTAAATTCCCCCCGAGGTTACTTCTGAGGCACAACAGTGCAGTAACCTCAACATCAGGTGGTCTGTTTTTTGAAACGACAGGAAGTCAAATTGCAAGTCCGATAAACACCATTTTAAATGTCAATGACAACAAGGAATAATTTCAGCGCATCATTGAATTCATGCCACAAAGAATTAGGGCTGTTGGACTACATGCTACTAGCATAGAGTACCCAATAAAGCAGCCAGTTAATGTCTGTGCAGCAGCACAGCTCTCCTAAGAGACGACATTGAAAGCTCTTGCAGCAGCAGAAATCCAGCGGAAACAGTTCAATAAGGCAGACAATCGACTTTCCTATATGCAGCATGAGACCAAACATGTAACCGCACACAGGGGTGGTACATTCGATTTGGCTTTATCACAGCTTTGAGATACCACACCACACAATGGGGACTTTGTTCCCCACAAAGGTAGATAAGCCCTCTGTAGCTCCAGGGTGTCCCTGCACGGGCTCTTAATATTCACAAAATGTCATGGACATGCAACTGCGTTTAAATATCCTGGTTGACATTTTACTAAAACAGACATTACAACTTTGTTTCTCCCCCTACTTGTCCTCATTACATCAAGTTAAATAAATTATGTTGTTTAACACATTTGCGGGGCATCGAGGACCACAATGGATTCAGATGTGGAGCTGTGCTCCTCATTTTCTGCGGGGGAATAATAAAGTCATTTTCCAGGAAAGCCTCTCAGAGATGTCAAAATCAATATCAGCAATCCTCTTACCACGAGTTATCTGACTTCTCCACGCCTTGCCGATGTATTCAGTAACCCCTGTTGTGTTTGGTGACATGTCCGTATTTGTTCCTTTCGCAATATGTTACTTGGTTGCACCGTGCTGTGTTATAACATGCCAAAAGTTGTAAACAATTACTAACAATAAAAGGAAAAAAGAAACAAAGCAAAAAACCCTGCTTGAATCCAGTGTTAAAGCGATAACCTGAATTCTTAATTTATTATCATTTACTTTAATTTAATTTATTCATCTGTCAGGGTAGCGTGTACACAAACATTAGGCTCAAACAGAGCAGGAATAGTTGCAGCAGGTTCTAGATGGAGAGCTGATTTCCATCCCCATGGAGGGGGAGAGGAGAGGAATATAAACAACTTTTCATCACAAACAGTAGAGCAAGACATTGCACTTTCCCATCACTTTTCACACCAAATTCATAAGCGATTCGACTAAAACAATAAATTCATCCATTTGTTGACATGAGCATCGAATACATCCATTCATAGATGAAAACAATAAGTCATCCATTCAGTCACGAAAACATAAATCCATCCATCCAATAACTAAAACATTATATTCATCCATACATCAACTAAAACATCCATACGCTGACTGAAACAATACAATCACCTATAGTCTGACTTGACATTATATTCACCCATTCATTAACTAAACATCAAATTCAATTATTTTTTTGATGATAAAATCAAGTTCATCCATAAAATGAATAAAATACTAATTCACCCATACACTGGCCGAAACAATAAATGTATCCATACATTGGCTATATTGTCGAGTTCTTCCTTCGATTGAAAAAACAGTAATTCATCCATACATTGACTTGAATAATAAATTGATCCAGTCAAACATCAAACTCATCTATGTATTGTCTAAAACACTTTGGACATGCTGTCCAAAGTACTGGAGGAACAGGACCTAAAGACTTTTCAAGATGAAATACAGTCTTAATGTGACAAATTTAGAAATAGTGAATGTACAGGTTTTATCATTGATGGCTGAGCTAAATTCAATTTTCGCAGAGTTAAAATACACGTGTATTCTAACCGACCGCATTTTTGGACATACCGTCCAGAGTCAAGACAAGTAAAGAAGCTTAATTTCGCTCAACCAGTTTAACTATATCATGCAATCATCCAACACTTCCTGATGGATCATTACAAACAAACACATGAAATGCTTGTATATTTCATAATTACAAACTGCATGATGTCGACATATTGGACGATTATATTCCCCGGGAGCTTAAAATCTTTCATGGCAGGGAAAATCGTAGAACGGACTTTACATTCTTTCAATTGGGACGATTGAAGGCACATTCTATCCTTTTGTCTTTAGTTTGCCAGGAGGCCATTTGGGAAGCCTTTCGCATCTTCTTGGACCGAGTACCAAACTCAGAGGAATACCGAGCCTGGGTTCACACTTGCCAGCATGAGAACCTCTGCATGGATGACCTGGCCCTCAACTTCAGCAGATCCCAGGAGCACCTGGACATGGTGGCCAGGGTGAGTGCACTCCACAGGATGCCTTAAAATGTTTCATTATGTTTGGATCTTTCACTGCTGACGTGTGTTGGACTTTCAGAGGGTGGCGGAGCAGGAGGAGCTGGAAGGGTACGTTCAAGATCTCCGCTTTGAGCACACATCATGAAAGCAAATAGTGTTGATAAGAATGCTTATCAGGGTGGTGTTTAATGGTAATACAAACAATTTCTGAAAAAAACAACTTTTCCAGCTATGCAACTGGAACACCAGAGCCCGACAGAGACTGTGAGTTTCACTATAAAGAATCATATAGCTTACATATTTTAACCATTTTTTTTCGAAGCAGAACAACGTGTTCAATAACAGCTTGCTGTTCTGCCTCAGGCACCTGGACCCCCCCGCTGATTCTCCTTCCCACAGACACTCAAGTGGTAAATTAAATCTGTGCCGTTTTCCCTCTCGGTTTTCAAACTCGTGTACTTGAGCAATTATTTTTCCATTTTTTTTGCCAGATAAAAGAAGACCCAAACATGATACAAGAGAACTACGAGGAGTACATCGTGGAGTTCAGCGTCACCATCGTGGACCCTGTGTACAGCGAGCTGCTCCGTCACGCCAAAGCTCCGGAGTACAGCGATGTCACGAGAGAGCTCACAAACAAGGTGGGGGACAACGACTGGAGCTCCTTTAGATGAAGCTGGGACTCACAGCAGCTGCCATCTCACCATGATACTGGATGTGCACTTCATGATCATGTGAAAAATCAGGGCTTCATCCTCACAGCAAGGAGGTCCCCGGTTGGATTCCCGCAGGGGGGCATTTTTGTGTGGAGTCTCCATGTTCTGCGTGGGGTTCCTCCAGGTTCTCCGGTCTGAGAGAAAGAATTCTTGTATGTTTCTATGTGACCCGACCAATAGTCTCCAGCATACAGGCAACCCTGAGTGCAGGATAAGCAGAGAATGAATGGATGGATGGATGGATGAATGAATGAAATAAAGAATGATTGAGAATTTTTCAGTTATTACACAGCCAGATGCAGAATATTCAAATTGAAGATTTTTTATTTTGAGGGACACACCAGTAAGGCTCTTTCAGATTAAATGTATTTATTTATTTATTTCTAAGGAAAGCTGTGATAATAGTTTTTCTTATCACCGCAGTCATTTTTTGTGAAAGCTTGAAAGACGAAAACAAAAAATCGAGTGTGGATAAAAAGATTGAGTGATGTTGGGCTTTACTTGAACCCTGAACCCTACTCCAGTAGGTACAACAAATCCTCCCTACCAGCTTCTTATATGTTGCCTTGTCACCTACCCTCATTGATTTAACAGCTTTAGGGCTGCCACCAGAGGTCTTTGGATAAGACCTGTGAATGACCACTGGCCAGGAATAGTGAGATCTAATCATTTAGATTATCTCTGAGTAAGAGGCATTGACTGACATGCTTAGCAAAGCTCCTCCTAATCCATTAGTCAACAGTTTCCTCCGAAAGGACTAAATGTTGGCTAATTTATGTATTTAATATACAGTAAGCACTCACTGGTGTGTTTTCTTATTCATTCATTCATTCATTCATTCATTCATTCATTCATTCATTCATTCATTCATTCTCGATGCCTGGAGCCAGGGTTGTGGAGGTGCTGGAGTCTCTCAGCTCTCATTGGGCGAGAGGCGGGGTTCATCCTGGATCGGGACACATATGGTGACATTCAACCACTCACCCTCTCATTCACACGTCTGGGCAATTCAGGGTCTCCAGTGAACCTCCTGCATGCTTTTGGAAAGTGGGAGGAACCCTGAGGAATCCCACGCAGACACGGGGAGAACATGGAGACTCCACGAAGAAAGCCCCCCCCAGTAGGAATCCAACCGGGGACCTTCTTGCTGTGAGGCAGAAGTACCAACCACTGCGCCACCGTGCCGCTTGTATTATTTTAATGACAGTGAATTTAGCTTTGAAGAAGAACAGAAATGTGCTAATTAAAGTTCTTGAGTTTGCTTACTTCTACTCAGAGCTGTAAATCCCAGGCTCTGTTCAGAAGCACATTAGAAGAAAAAGAAAATCAGAATGATTACCCATTTTTGACTTTTGCCTGATAAAAACAATGAGGATATTAAAAACATGAATGTCTCCTCGCCTTCAACCGGGGATGTGAACTCCAATTTCCACAATACGAAGCTAATTAGCACGTTGGTTGGGGACAAAAATCGAACAACTCCAGCCACTTTCCAGACCACTTTCATCTTTATTCTTGATTTCATGGCCTAAAACTGGGCCACCTGCTGGCCCTCGCTCAATAAACCATCATGCATGATGTGTTCGAAAACCTCCAGATGAAAATGAATATTTAGCTTCTTAGCTTAGCATTTTAGATGATTTAATGCATTTAAAACCACATATCACTCAGTGTAGACACCCCTCAATAACTTACCTTACTTTGAATCCATCCCCTTTTTGCCCTTTGTAGATGCTTCAAGTGTTTGAAAAAGTCCCAGGGTTCAAAGAGATACGAGTTTTGGGATTCAGGTAAGCAGCACGTTCTCATCCATCAATTTTGCAAAGCAACAGAGTACATAAGATAAGAGACTCGTAGCCTGAAGTCAGTTTTATGGGTGTGTTTTATCGCACAATCATGAGGAACTGTAATATTCCCTTCAATCTTCAAGCAAGTCTGTCTAAGTCGGCAGATATGACTGTTGCTATCTGTCTCTTATGGAAACTCCCAACTTGATTTGTGGTGCTGTATAGATCGGAGGATGTTACCATGAGATATGCCGTGGTCTTTAATGGAGATACCGAGCTCAGGGATGATCCTGAGGGTCTTGAGGAGCTGTACGCAGACACAGACGAGGATGTGAATGCACCTAAACTGAAACAAATCATTGTCAAAGCATTAATAGAGGAGCCGTCGCTCCCTCTGGACATACAGACACTCAACTTTGAGGCAGGTAAGCGTGAAATAAAAAGGTTTAAATCGAAATGGTTCACAAATGGTGGGATTAGATAGCTGTGTAAATGGTTTCTTTCCTTGTAGTAACCACGATCTATTCGGTCGCGGAGCTTGGTATGAAACAAGCGGAGGTTGATGTGTCTGAAGACAAGGCCGTGACAGAAGACAACACGCCTGCTCACAGTTTCCTCCCCGCAGCAGCAGCGACAAAAGATTCTCTGGAAAGCTTCACAGTCAAACCAGAAATACACACCTTTGTGCCTTTCATCCCAAACATCCAACCAGAGACCGCTTCCGCTGTCACCGATTGGACCGCGCTGGTCGCATCTGCATTAGACGAGGAGTCTGCAGGTGATGCTGCGGAGGCCATTCATTTTGTCAGTCCAGAAACAATGCTGGAAAATGTCATAGTGCAGCCGGAGGACGCGTCCGTAGAGATGGAGGAAATGCCACCGACTGAACTAGCCAGCGGAGGTAAGAGCATAACTCCATACAGGGTCATTGCTAAGAATCATCATGGAGCTTGAGTATGCAGATGAGTGAGAATGAGGTAAAGGTGTATGCTTAGGTCAACTCACAAGCAAAAAGGGTTGAAAGTGACTGGATGAGTCCAACTGATAAACTCCATTAAATATGGAAATATTAAATGCGTGGGCCACCATGCTGTCACCACAAACAGGACTTGCCAGTATGTTTACACTCGGTGGGTTCCCCACCATCTCTAATCGTTGCCTGGTGGGGCAACATGTCATGTTAAAACCCATTAACAAGTGGCCTGCCGCTGATTGAGTCATTACAAACCCATGCTGTGCTGACCAACTTTCCTGAAATCGTGTTTTAAATTGCGTAGGACTCACCAGAGTGTCCAAATACGTCAGGACTGGACCAATTTTAAAAAGTGGTTGTGAACTTTCTTTTATGAGATATCTCATGGAACATGCAGAGGCAGAGATACAATGTCTTACTTATAGTCATAAACATACTTGAGATTGTTCAATAATGATCGATAAACTCTGGGAAGTGTCCTCTCAGAATGAAGGGGGAAGGACTTCTCTTCGAGGTACTGCCAGATGCTAGCAAGCAAGGTTTGTTTTGTCGTCATGCCAGTCAGTTGTTGTGGCCAGAATCACTGCTCTAAGTTTCTTGTCGAAGTTCTACAAAAGGTTCCTTTTGCATGTTTGCATCAAATAAAGGGGTACATTTGATGTTCTGACACAAGAAGACGATCTCAGCAAGATATCAACTCACACCCAAAACATTTGATTCCAGCCCCTGAGCTGAAGAGAATCAAACACATCCTAAATCCTGCAGCTTGGTGCGAGAGCCAGAGATACAGATACAGATGACACGTGTTTTGTGGTCTGTGAGAGGATTCAAGTTAAGTTAAACCTAACTAAACCCTTGGTGCAACATGTTGGGACAAGTGCGGACACAGCTAACTGGTGATTTGGAGATGTTGGTTTTGAATGTGTCCAAACTGTGCAGAGACTGGGGATTGAAAAAGGGCCTTAACGATGACCGCAATACTGAATAAGGAAGACTGGGCTCCACAGAACACATCTATTGGCGCCCAGGGGCTCGTAACTGCTGCTCTGAAGACCAACTCCCACGTGACTGTTGGTTGACACATTTTGGTTCACTTGGAATTTAGCCGGTGTGAAGCCAACCGAAACCAGAGGGGAAAGCGCAACAGAGCGGCAACTCTTCCTCTGATCAAGACTGAGACACACATAAGATAGTGTGTTAACCATCATATAATACACTGCCGCCATACTACTATATTGTTGTCATTGATGTGTATGATCTTCTTTCTTCAACAATAGATGATTCATAAGGATCAATGACGCCGTCCTAGAATTCTCCACTCGTTTGTTCTGGTGTACATGCTGTGCTTCAACAACATATTTAACTGTTTCATTTCACTTGTGATGTTTTGTTTCTCAAGAGCTTCAATCAGCTGATATGGCCGAAGAAGACCGCAGTGATTACCTTCCGGACACTGCTGAGCTTGTTATTACCCTTCCTCCATCGGACCCTACACTTCCAGTGATATCTGTCCACGAAGCTGCGGTCACCATCTCCACATGGTCATCTCTTGAAGATGGGGTTCAGGGTATTGAGCCGGAAACAAACATAGAACCTACACCAGCTCCTGATGACCGTGATGAGTCCAGTGGCGGGCACAATGGAGCGACCCCATTCTCACCGAACCCGGCTCCTGAAAGCACCAACAATTCAGAAGATGTGGAACCAATTCAGAACGGAACAGAGAAGGAGGTGACTCAACCTCTCGAAGAAGAGAGCGGCAGTGGCTTTCCCTCGGAATCTGATGAACGCTCGCATGGATCGACGGCTGCACCGGCTATGAAACAAGCCAGCACGCCTCTGACAGCGGCGCTGAACAGGAGCAAAGAATTGGTGGTTTTCTTTAGCTTGAGGGTCACTAACATGATGTTTTCTGATGACCTGTTCAACAAGAGCTCCCCAGAGTATAAATCCCTGGAGAATACCTTTCTCGAGCTGGTAGGTACAAAAGCTTTTGTACTGGATATCCTGGTTTTGCATGCTTTGTTGTCATATTTTCTCATGTAGTCCTTAGGGGACGTGTTGGATAGAAGTCAGCATTATGCAGTACTGACAGGTGAACTTGTTTTCACTGTTATTCTGATGGTAAACCAGTTCATCGCTGCTCATTCTGGATTAATTTATCCTGAATACATGAGGATACACTGTGCAGCAACGCCTTAACTCCACAGCTGCAGTCACCCCCCACCGAACCAAACAACCAAATAATGATATCTTTCTTTATTTTTGCGTAAATACCTTTTTAATGAAGTGTTGCAAAGTTTAAGATGGCATTAACAAAGGGCCAAATCAATACAGTGCAGTATGTAGATAATTTAATTTCAGAGGCGTCTGCAAATGAATGTGTTTCACTCAGACACAGCATTCCGGGTCCAGAAACCCTCCGAGTCCCGGAGCTTCGAGTAAATCTGAGCCAAAGAGACAGACGACTTTAGCCTCCATACCGGTATTTTTTTTTTTCTCTTTCCATATTGGAACATCATGTCTGATGCCTCAGAGAGAGCACAACCTTTCTGCTTCTTATCTAACTCCTGAGACGCTTTATCTCACCAACTGAAAGCACCTAACGTTTTTTTCTCACACTAAACCTTCCTGCTGCAGCTAACACATTTTGTAGTGATTGCGCTCTTGCCGACCTGTGTTTGCGTCTTGCCTTAATTCTCCAATATTCAATGAAGTACAATGACATGCAACTGCACACAACTATTTGGCACAAAACACACATTGCGATTCTCATGAAATCCCCAAACAAGGGACCGCATTTCCCCTAAATGTTTCACAGAGGGCATGATACCGCCAGCACAGCAAAATGGACTCTTTGTAGAGATGATGTCTCCGGTGCAGCATATTGTACTCTGCATTGTAGTAATCGCAGTTTGCGCCTCATAGTCAGGGGATTCACATTAATGTGAACTTTCAGACTTCTTTTTGGAAATGTAATATAGACAGCAAATATGGTTCAAGATTTGTGCATGTGGATTATGACATTAACCAGTGTGACTGAGGCCTTGAACATACAATGATTGTGTCAATACATACATGAACTACTCTGGAGTAGAATTACCAAATGTTTAAGCAGCCAACTTTGGGACTTTCCGGGGGATAAAACTATATTGAACATAGCTGAGGGCAAACTAGGGTAGTCCAGCGTAGTCTGAATCATGAGACCTGGGTCTGCCTTAATCATTGTGGAACACAAAGGTCTGTGACTCTAAGAAGCTTTAAGTAGTTCTGGTCAGCTCTTTAACTGCACAAGTTATTGTATTAATGGCTTCGATCTTTTTTGCGAGACACCAGTTGGGTTGTTTAGTATGATTGTACACGCGACCTGCAAGCGTATGTAAGAAGCCACAGAAATAAAATAGATGAAAAGACTCATCACACTTTGCTTGCATGAATGCCGGATGATACGACTCCTTACCTTCTTCCTCCGAATGACAGCTTCAGATTCACCACAGCTGCTGGAAAGCAGCCGAGGCTCCTGTCTACTTAAACCAGCACCTATAAGCGTACATCAAAGTTAGGCACATCGCAGGACATTCCCATTTGGTTTAAAGGCTTAACCTGAGGTCAACAAGGATGGTGCTTGGGACGGGTGGCGTTGGCAAGGTGTATATTTAGGTTTGCTCACAGTTGAACTGTGTTACATAAAGGCCTCAGCCGTTAGGTGCATCGACACAAATCTGATTGGGTCTGCGCTGCAATGCCGATAAGCGGGGGATGTATGCTCATTAGTAGCAGAATACCTTGGCAATTTAGCAAAGCTTTCATGTTTGATAAACACCTTCAGAGCCACGTCAGAGGATCCAGTTCGCAGAGATATAACTGGTGCACATTGCCCAAGCAGCTCCATATAACATTCACATTTCATAAAGAAATGACACTCCATCTCCAATGTTTAATGGTTGCCCAAACTGAGGTTTCTGCAGTTTTCATTAATCGATCTATTTAGCTTCCTGGCAAAACTAATGTGGTCAGATGTTTGAACTGGTGAGTATTTATCTTATACTTTCCACGGTCGATAAGCCATTAGGAGTAGTCGACTTACTTTCCTTTAAATGGGCTTTTCTTCATTCTTTAAAATTGGCTCATACCAAAAGTCAAATCATGGCTCATTTAAATGGAAATGAAGTCATTTTTCGCTTGATACTACTGACTCCATTTGTGATACTGCACATTCACAAGTTGAATCCACTTGCAGTAGAGTGTACTCTCCCTTCTGCCTTGCCACAGTACTCGATTACTCCTGTACCTACTGGTTTGTGAAGCAACCACTAAAACTGGACATGGAGGTTGAAACAACATTCTTTTCCGCGGTACACAAGGATAGTCTTTCGGGTCGGCACAATGTCAGGGGAGGGATATTTCACCAGGATTTACCCAAACAAGAACCAGTAGATACATGTGTAAGAGAAGAAAATGTGATTCTAGTCAGATTATAGTTGCATTGTAACACATTGTGTATGTCACATATGGATGTTTTCCTGTGCGCCGTTGTTTCTTGTTCCACAGTGTGGAGAGGGCTAAGGTTTGCTGTGAAACAACTCCGTTTTGACCTTGACTTCAGGGCCACGTAGGCACAGATCTAAAGATCTAAAACTGCCAAGTCCGTATGCATTGAGACAAATGGATGACCACGACCGGCAGATTGTTCGTCTTGTCGCCATCTTGCCTGGAATGCCGGACACTCCACTCCTCGCGGAGCCTATCGGCTCCAGGGAGCTCACTATTAACTGTCTGCCAGCGATAAGTGAAGTAACCCGATGAGAGCAGAGCTCCTTAAGGTCTCTTATCTCCTTTTCCACAGCAAGTTAAAGCATCGTAATCTCTCCCCCTCACATTGTGCTGGTTTGATGTTCGCCTCGTCTGTAGTGAATGTGAAGTGGCTGGAAAAAAGAGCAACTTGGATCGATGGCTGGTGATGCAGGTCCATTACCTCGGCTGGTTAACTGTTCCCTTCGCCAAAATATCGCCGGAGTTGTCAGCCCACAATCATTTGGAGTTCGGTTTCTCAGACGTCTCGGCTTCGTGAATCTGTGGGGAGACTTTCAATCGTGGCAATGTGAAAGGCTGCGATTTATTATGTAAAATCTGCCTGCAATCGTTTATCGATGACATTGTGCTTCAAGAATGGACTAGAACCTACTTATACATATTTGAAACAATCAGTATTGATTGTTTACTACATATGCATATAATTACCTTCTCGCCACATCTAGGCGGTGTTGTGTCTCTCTGTGACACAGGATCCCTGCTGTTCCCAGGATTGCGCTCTTCTGGATCTCAGATGTTCTTGCTGGAGGCATTCTCCCAGCTTGGGGCTTACTGCTCAAGGTGACCCCATCACCACTGGGACCACTTTTGCCTTCAACACATCTTCTCCACCTCGTCTTTGAGGTCTCCATTATTTCTCAAGCTCTTAATGCTCTTCCTTCCTGATCCACCACTATAGCTGTCTTCGGCTTCTTGTCCACCACCAGTTTGTCCTTCTGGAACTGGCTGTCCCGCAGGATCTTAGCTTCTTGGTCTTTCTGGATCACCTTTGGTGGTGCTTTCCACCACCGACGGGCTCATGTTCGATACTGGCAACTTTGATATGATGCTCCATGTTAGCCTTTTCTACCTCCAGACACAGTATACATATTTCTATACGTTCAGGCAAACTAAGAATTGGCCACAGTGTTGTTATCTCACTCATTTTCATTGGATCTAAGCTTGCCAGCATTGGCTGACAGCTCGGCTGATCTCCTCAAAGGCAACCGGGTGAGCAGACTCCTCTACTTGTACTTGTTGGCAAATGTAACTCTAAGTGCCCCATTTGGACTGCTTTGGTCTGTACACATTTCCTGCTCCTTGCAAGTGTGTGTGCAGCCCCTCCGCCCAGCTCCACGCTCACACACTCCGTCAAATTTAATCAATACCACTTCTGCTGTCACTGATGTCAGCTCTTTTCTGCACCCTCTGAGTGTCTCTGTCATTCGCCCCCTCTGCCTTCGAATTTTCCATGCAGGCATGTGGAGAGGCAGGAAGGTGCACAAAAGAGAACTTCAATAAAATATCAATCTTTATTATTCTAAATCAAAGTGAATTCCGACTGGGAGGTAATTATTTTGAAGGAGTAAAAGAACAATAATACTTGATTATATTCCAAAGAGGGCGGCGCAGTGGTTAGCGCCTCCACCTCACAGCAAGATGTGGAGTCTCTAGCTGTACCATTGTGGGTTCCCCTCGGGTTCTTCGCTTTCCACAGTCCAAAACATGCAGGAGGTTAATTGGAGAACCTAAATTGTTCAGACGTTAGAGTGAAAGAGTGAATGGCTGTATGTCTCCATAGGATTTATGCGTTAGAGAGTGAAGGGTTTTACGTCACTATATCAGGCCCTGTGATTTGGCCAGCGTGGAACTCGCCACTCGCCCAATGACAGCTGGGACAGACTCCACCCTCCCAGAGTGCAGGATATGAACAAATTCATGAATGGATGAATGAATGTTCCAAAAAGCAGCAGTCATACTGTTGTTAAAACAGAATACATCTGCATGATGCTAAATGGAATTTGGAATAGGTGGCACTCCTGGGGCTCGTGGCAGAGAGCGCTGCTGTGCTTTCATAAAAATCTTGGCCTGGTTGGGGGACCAGAAATGCGATGTGGCCAACCACCAGACTGACGTGGTCAAATGTCCGAAGCGGACGATAAACTGGACACACCGACAAATCATCAAAATATAGAATCTAGCCCTGAGCGCTTACTGTGGTGAATATTCCTAAACTCAGTAATGGGGGGGATTAAGTGTTCATTGACTACGAAATATTATAATCATGAGCTGAGTGTTGTCGGGTTCACGTTCACGGCTGTAAACAAGTTGTTTGCAGTGTTCAGCTTGATTGCAGTGATCAGCTTATTTGCAGTGATCAGCAGTGATCAGCAGTGATCAGTGTGGGGGGTTGGGGAGTGCCGTGGTACAAACGATCAAGTCTGCAAAAGCTTCAGGCCCTCGATCATGTTATTTATTTGTCAGAAGAAGACAAAAAAAAAAACAACCTTAGCACTCCTCTGTGCTTTGTACCAAGTCATAATTGCTCGGTTTCAATGGGGTCTGTGCGCCTCCCGGTGCGTGGGCTCCAATTATTCAAGGCAACCACATTGTAAAATGTGACCTGAATAATTCCAGATCAGCCGTGTCGTGGCAACCACAATCCCGTCACCCTGGAAGTTAAACCCGAGAGACGTAGCGTAGATACTGCTGTTCCGGTCTAATTCTCAGGAGGATGTGAATCTTGTGCTATTATGTAGTTTTACTCAGTCAGATATGCAAGTGTTTATCTCTGTCCTCTGAGGATCAAGACAGCTACCCTATTCATCCCTTCAGATGAAATCAATGACTCTATAATTGGGTTCTCTGCAACAAACAATTAATTGTACGCCCCCCTCCCCTGCACTAACAGAGCACTAACAGATGATGCTGTGTGTAAAGCTGTGCATATCTAATTAGTAAATGGCTTTACAGAAACCATGAAATTAGACATATGAAGAAATATTTGAATAAACTCATTGACCGAATTTAAAAAAAAAGGAAAAAAAATCCCACAAGCTCAAATGCCTCTCCTTCTCCTTGCTGCAGCTTCTGCCGTACCTACAGTCCAATTTGACTGGGTTCAAGCAATTAGAAATCCTCAACTTCAGGAATGGCAGTGTCGTGGTAAACAGCAAGATGAAACTGGACAAGCCTGTGCCGTACAACGTGACGGAGGCTGTGCACTGCGTGCTGGAGGACTTCTGTAACGCCGCGTCCAAACGGCTTGACATAGAAATTGACAGTCGCTCCCTGGAAATAGAACAAGGTGAGATGTTTTTGCTTTTGCACTTTCTGCCGGATCCGGTCCAAGTGGAAGCAGAGCTCGCCCAATGTCAGCATCAACCAGACAGGATGAATGAATGAATGGCATGTCATGAATACTGCTTCCTCAACTGACTGCGTAATTGGTGGGACAAATTTCAACGTCAGCTTGGTCTGCTGTTTGGCAAGAACAATAATACTGATTTCCGGGTCAGGGAAAGTGACTGTTAACGTCATTTTGCACTCTGCAGGAAGAAGGGAAAATGCTTTTTTTGGCTTCGAGGGCTTTGGGTTAATATACATCTCTTACTTTGACAATGTGATTGGAGATTGCCCGGAACTGAGAAGAATGGTGAGGCACCTCAGGCTTACATTCCGGAGCCCTGGCTGTGCTTCATTCTGCAGTGTAAACTTCTTTTTTGCTAAAATTTCCAGATCGTGCGTAATCACATTTCAGTCACTTTACTGAAAATGGACTTCTTCATTCTCAATCAAACTGGCCTGTCATAGCTTCCCCCACATCGCGGCTGGAGTGGGCATTAATAATAATGCAATGCTACTTTTCTTCTCTGCTGGTTCCAGCTGACCAGGCAGACCCGTGTAAGTTCCTGGCCTGCAACGAGTTTTCCCGCTGTGTGGTGAACAGCTGGACCGGCGAGGCGGAGTGCCTGTGCGATCCGGGCTACAATACGGTGGACGGCCTGCCCTGCCAGAGCACCTGCGCGGTGCAGCCGGACTACTGCCTGAATGGAGGCCTGTGCGAAATCATCCCCGGGCACGGTGCCACCTGCAGGTACGTCGAAGAGGGTTAAAAGAAAGTACGCTTCGTCGGTACCTGATTGTACATCTGTAAGGTGTCCATCTGCGTTCCAGGTGCCTCGTGGGTAAATACTGGCACTACCATGGGGAGCGCTGCAGTGAGCTGGTGACGGTCGTGTTGGACCCCCCGCTCATTATAACCGGCTTTGTTGGGAGTCTCTGCCTCGTCTGTGCCATTATTGGCATTTTGATATTCATCAACAAGAAATGCGTGAGGACAAAAACAGCTGTAACGGTGGTGTAAGTATCGGTGCCTCGGTTGCTCGGTCCCCGCTGCAGATCCACTGGTCTCCCGTGAGCACTGTCATTCATTCATTCATGCGCCTGATCTCCCATCATCGCAGGCACAGCCTTGCCCCCTATGCCTTCGAGAATACTTTGAGAGAGAACCCGGTGTTTGAGAATGATGACGGTGTCTTAACTCAAGTGTCAACACTGCCCTATCCCTCAAGCTCCGCCTCCTCCCAATCCCAGCAGTCTGAGCAACAACATTATGCCTCGATTGAAAATATACATCTGAGTATCGAGGTATACTTTCCTGTGTGGCACAAATAATCCACTAATCTGGAGTGCGCAACTAACAGAAACTAATTTTAAAATGCACAGCGGCTCTACCTCTCCTTGCTGCTACAGGTTCTTTTCAGTTTCCAAACGTCCTCATTTGCTTGTGAATATTGAAATCGCAAGTTGACCAGGATTGTCGAGTAGCTTAAAAACATTGCACCCTAACCCCCTGTCGCTAATCCACAAAATACAGATTATACAGTATCATTTAAGGTAGACATCAAAAAGGGTTTTGATGGTCCGTCTATATATCTGTTTCATGTAGATCTTTACTCGTATTGTAATTGCTACTATTCCCAACCCTATGCTTGAAGAGCTTGCGGTTCCTATAATGGAGCTCATTCTAACTAAGTATTTTCCACCTCCGCAGATCCCCAGACGACTCTACACAACAAGGTCCGAAAAGTTAGTCTCCGAAATGGTGGACTTCCATCACTGCATTCCACACAACGAGGTGAGGCTTCTCCCAGGAGTTTACCTAGAAATGTAAAGGATAAAGATGGGGTCTTTCATCATCAGGAAATTCACAAAAAAAAAGATACTGCGAATAAGATTCCGATGTCATTGTCGGATCCAAGTAGTGCTAATAGTTATTTGCCTCAAATCTTTTGCAGCTCTATGACGAATGCAAAGGTAAAACATCTGTGCCTGCAGTTTTCTTTCTTTATATCCACCCTGCGAATCATCTGATTGCATGCACTGATGGACCTAACGGCCGCAATCCCAATCTTTTAAACCTGACGCAATCTTCTTCACATGATTACCAAATTTATTCTGATTTGTGCTTCGGCGTAACAGAGAATAGCTGTAGACTCTTACGGGGATTATCTGTTAATTACTGAATAATTCAATGAGGAACCGTTTGCTCGTCCTCTTGTCTCACCCAGACATGGCTACCGCCCAATGAATACAGAACATGCTGTCTTTTAAGGACCTCAGACAGAGATTGTTTTGAAGTGACGGTTCTTTGATGGCGTATTCTTCATCTGAGGAGTGGTCTGAGGGTGGCGTTGTCACGGAGGGGAAGGCGAAGAGGAAAACACAGAGCTGCTCGACTGTGTATTGGATGCCTCGGTGCAACGGCGGGTCAGTAGTGATCGAGAGTGTTTGTTCATAGCAAAGAAAGTGTCTTGTTAGACTGTCGACTTCGGATACTAAAAAATATGGTGGGTGTTAATTCTTCTCAAGTGGGAACTTTATTTATTTTGTATACTGAATGGTAGGAACACATCCTGTATACCCTTGGCAAAGGTTGCTCTTTCCTCACAATGAGGTATTTATTATTTACAAACCGGTACACATGTGGTATCTTGAAATTTAGATTGCACACTACTTTCTGTTTATTGTTTGCTAAAAAAAAGAAAGAAAGATGAATGTATTACCTTAAATCATGTTGTACAGTTTATAAAACTATTGGTGGCTGTGCTGTATTTCCATCTCACGAAAGAAGATTTGGGTTGTTTTTTACACATTTACATTTAAAAATGAACAATATAAAAAAAAAACTTTTTGCAACAAAAACGTTTTTGTGTATTTATGAGTTGAACGGTGACGTAACAAGGTCTTGATTGAGTCATGGAGTGACGTCTTGATTGGGGAAGGAAGGCGTCATTTAGATTATATCCAAAAAAGGACCCAAAGCCTCACATCGGAAATGAAGATAAAATTGATTTATTTGTTCATTCATGAATTCATTCATACCACTTGTCTTGTCCTCGGTGTCATGAGGGTGCTGGAGCAGATCCCAGCTGTCATTGGGTGAGAGGCGGGATTTACCCTGGACTGGTCGATCACAGGGCCTTATATACACACATGCAACTATTCACCCCCTTGTTTGCACGTCTTGGAAATTTGGGTTCTTCCACTTAACCTACTACTGTTGGAGGAAACCGGTTAACCCGGGGGACCACAATGCAGACACGGGGAGAACATACAGCCGCAAGGTGGAAATCTCATTAAATATCACTTCCACAGCCTTGTGAAACAGCGCAACAAGTTACCCAGTGGCAAGTGCAAATACTGTGAGTAAAGGTTAAACAATCTCTTGAGCTCTGTATTAAAATGTGGATGGTTTGCTAGATAAACGAACAAGTATAGGAATGATCCTACCTGGCAGGTCTAATCAGCTTTCCTATCAATGCAATGGGACATTGCAGGCATGGGAAACACCACTGTGTCTTATCCCAGATCTACCTTACTTTCCGGACTATAAGCCGCTACTTTTCACACGCTATGAATACTGCGGCTTAAACAATGATGCGGCTAACTTATGGATTTTTTTGAGGTGAATGAGCTTCATGCCGCCAAGAGAGAGCGAGGAAGATGTAGTACGAAGTAATTCTGAGGCTGTTCAATTCCGTCACTGATGACGACAACTTTAATGGTTTTAGTGCACAGGAGGAAGACGAAGATAGCGATACCGTTATTTTTAGCCGGTGCAGCTTATATTCAGGTGCGGGTAGTCCGGAAATTATGGTAATTACACATCACCCCATATAACTTGACGTCAGCATAATACTTACAGGTGTCCTGGTGAAGTTAAGCATACGCCTGGATGTTGTCAGCATACGTTTTTTGGACAGTGTTGGTTCAGCTTTTTGGTTCGCCCCTAACAAAAATTAAATCAGCACTCAAAAGTGTCTCGTCTTTATAGCACACTTACTTATCCACCTGGAATGGCTTCTGAGGAGAAGACAAACTCTCTTAGCAGCTTGTCTGGCAAAAACACTGACTATGCCTGAAACAATGACCTGTTTTCTCCGTACCAAGATGGCGGATTTAGTGAAGTTTCAGCCGTAAATGCAGACTGCATCGGAGCAGAGCAAAAAGGCCAACGTCCCAACTGCTCCTACCCTAACCTCTGGTCACAAGCTGTGGTTCGTGCTCAAAAGAAACAGATTACAGATAAAGGCAGTTGAAATGACTTTCCTCATGGTGTCTGAGCGCTCTCTTAGACACAGGGTGAGACAGAGTGGCAGAAAGTGGATAGATTGGTGGAAGATGGACTCGTTTTGGCCCATTTTTGTCTGCATCTTGCATGACAAGGCTAAACATGTCAAGCTAGAGTTCTTTGTGCATCACTGCTGGCCTTGGAAATGGACTCTGGAAAGACGGGTGATAATACAGCCCACTCGCTCAGAAGGACTCCTATTTCATGTAGCCAGCAAGGCTTGACTCTTATTGTGCTGACTGTCTGCATTGGCTTTTTGAAGTGCTTCTTCCTACTGCCTGAGTATGCTTTATGACGTGGACCCCATATTGCAGGAGAAAGCCCCGTATCCCCTTCTCACCTGTACACAGCATATGCTTATGGCCGTGGGCACTGGTCCAGCCAACCAGACATCAGAAACATCTTTGCCAGTCAGGCGGGGAAACAGCAAACGTCATTGCACTGAAATCATACTGTTGTCCCTGTCAAAGAATGTCACCCCGAAACCCATCGCTGAAACTGCACTTTGCGCACAAGCTTCATATTACTGCTTTTTGGCATATCTCTCACTCCTTGCACACTCATGAAATGCTAAGAATCAGTGCTGACACAGGCCAGAGACAGATAAATATGTAGAAAATGGTCATTGTTTTGGATCTGACATATCAAGTCTACTAAAGATCTTAGCTGCTGATTCACCTGCCGTCTCTGGGTTTCATTGTAGAACCAAGACCACTCTCGACCTCATCAGAAGGTCTAAAATTGAATTCTGAGGTGATTTGAGCTCCTCTGTCAGATTGGAGTAGGTCTTTTTTTGACAGGACAGCTGCATCATGATATATCTGTGCAGCTTAGGGCCTCCAAGAATGTAGTGGTGCCTGTTGGTTTTCTGATTATGAGGAAACTCCAGCGTTGTAGGCCAGACAGGTGTTCTCTTCCTTTCGCGGGGATGGACGGATATGGGTCACCTCAAAATGTGTGAGTTTGCTACCCACTTTGAGATCCAGCACTACAGAATGAAGGACCTTCACGCATCCTAGTTATAGCAGACACTTCCAAACGGGGCTCTGGATATATTTGCAGGGAGATGGTCGTGAACACAACTAGGACTGCCAATCGGATGGATCGTAATCAGGACACAATGTGGTTGTGACATTTCCCTTTTATTATTCTCTTCAAAACAAAATCAGAACCAGGTTGATCAGGTCTCTTGAGATGCTCATGTCTAAGTCTGGGAAAATGTGTGCTTATGCTGTCAATCAGCTCAGACCCCTGCCTCGTCACAGGTTCCTTCAATCCCTGGGCCAAAAATAAATAAACCTATCCCAAATCTTATGCTTAGGTTTTTCAGGGGGCAGGTGTGCCAGTCGCACAAGCATCAACGATCATTAATAAGACAATGGTTTTAACCCGGAGGAGGCTCTTGTGTCTCTGGGGAGCTTTTCAACATTGATCATATTATACAGTGTGTAATAAATAATATAAAAACCTCTACTGGAGAGGCTCAGGTGTTTTTTTTCTGTAATTTGACAATAGGATGAAAGATGGAAAACATGATGACTGCCGGGTGGAAACCTGTAATCATACTTACCAACAGATTTAGGAAAACTAGTTTGCATCAAACCGGGTTAATTACATGTTGCTAAATGAAATTTCGCCACACAAAAGTTTTTATCGTTCAAGACATCATGAAATCTTCAATCGGGCCAGTTGGTCTGTCCTTTGCGGTGACAGGGTGAGGTGTCTTTGAGGGTGGATGAACCCAAAATCTAAAAGTATAATTCCTTTGATCGCTTAATGATCCACCGGGTCACTGATGACATCAGAGGTACATTAGCCTTTGTAATTTAATCAATCGACACGCTAATCCTATTAGCTGCCCATTGGATGTCAGGTCCAGTTACTGACCTCTGGCTCCTATTTTGCTAAATCTTTTTATTAGCTTGTCCACATGCGGCAATTATCAAGACTAACTCCACAAAAGAAATACAATGGAGAGAATCGGGGCATTCGTTTATTTTCTACAGGTTGTTTTGTCGCAGAGGCAATCACTGAAGAAAAGATAACGGTGACCCAATACAACTTTTTGTGTTTAAGTGACCGTGAAAAAGGTGCGCGGGAAGAACCAAATGGTCAAACCTTCCCGACCCCACAGAGGACCCTTACTACAGGCACACTAGTTAACATTACTCCTGAAAAACAAACCCAACCGACAAAACTGCAAACATGATAACGAGCCTCGGCAATACAAAAAGGTCACTTTTAATGATTCTAACGCTGAAACAACTGCACAAACTGTGAGAAAGGATCAAACCCATATGTGGATTTTCAACATTGACTGAATCAACGAATGTTGTTATTGGCATTCACAAAACAAGGAGCGGAGCTAGTCGACTACCATCACTCGGTTTTCAGATCTGTGTAAAACTGGAATCGCGAGCTAAACCATGACAAACTGTGTCATAAAAGATAAGCTATTCTCAACATACATTTCTAAAATCATGAAAACATCCTGTCTACTTTCACACGAGACAATGTTTCAGGTTAAAAGCTAGAAATGCCATGAACCAATAAGTCGTCCCTGTTGTCGTGCAGTAAAATTGCAGTTTAAGGCCTCAGAGTGGGGTTTTCCATTCCACAAAAAGGGGGTGTGTTAAAAACAAATCAAATCAAAGATGGTATGGTGTTTTAATGCAAAATAAGACTTTTGCATGGGGAGCACATTTATTTTAGGGGATTACTCTCACCTCCCTATGATGTTCTGCTCCTGTTTGGAAGCCTCGTGTTTTAGGACCAAATCAGTGGCTATCATGGTGCTTTGGCTCACTTGAGAAGACTCTGCAACATGGCGGTAGCATACGTAGGGCGGGCCTGCTTATTCTCGATGGCCTTCTTCAGGTACTGAATTCCGTCACAGCGTTCCCAAATTTCTTCAAACTGCCTGGGCAGGATCTCTGCACCCCTCTTCCTGGTCAAACCCGTCTCTTCAAGACTCAGTTCACACATCTCCATATCATCTTTTCCTGAGTGGCAGAAGGACATATTGCTAAGCAACAGCTAATGGTATTCTATTCTTCACCTAGACTGTCACTTCAAATTGCGATTTGCCAGAAAACTCATTATTCTCAATAATCTGAAACTTTGATTTATATAGTTTGCACTTTTGGACAGATGGCGCCACAAATCTATTTGCATGTTACGCACTGATCGTACAAGCCTGAGTTGCAAATGATTCTGTGGTCAGTAATCTCTTTAAATGTGAAGGCAATGCAAATTATCAATTAAAATGCCAGTTTAAGGCTTATTTAAAAACAGATGGGTTTTGGGGAAACTGCGTGATTGTCTAGAATTTGGGGCCTTCATTCCCATCAAGGTACCATATCAAACATCAGTGATGAAGGGTCACTGAGAGCTACAACCGTCACAGTGGAAGTAGTAGCATCAGACATAAAAAGGTATAAAGCCCTCTGTGTTTGTGTTGTTATGACAATGTGCACAAAGATAGGACGCCAACCCCGCTGACTCACCTGCGACCAACACAATGGGCCGTTTGTCAGGGTGCAGTTCCATCTGCCTTGCGATCCAGGGCCCATCAAAGTGAGCATACCACCAACCTTTCTTTTTGTTCTGTGGCTCCTTGTATTGGTCGGCGGGCCGAATGAAAGGGATACGAAAATAGCGCTGCTGACGGTTCATGGCCACCTCCTGATGCTGGATGGTCATCGGTGGGGCTGGGTTCTGTTCAGCTGAGGTGGGAGAGAGCGTGAAGACATTGATGAAAAAGACAGCCGTGCATCTAATGAGAACCATCAAGGCAGACTTTAAGCTTTGCAGGCAATTAAAAGCAAGTGTTGAATCTTCAGGTAGAAACCTGAGTAAAGATTACAGTGGAGCAGATAGATACTGTAGATACAACTAGATAGATGGACTTCATCAATCCCGTTAGCAGAATGGCATCAGCCTGAGCGTGTTGGCGAGGAGTGCAAGGAGATGGTGAAGACATCTCAGTCCAGTGACAGATTTAGACAAAGAAGATGGATGTGCAATTTCAGTGCACGGGGCTAGAGCTTAGAGACAACACCACACATTCATTGATTTTTGATGAGTTTGTTCTTGTTCCCTTGCTCGATCCCTGCGCCCCAGCACACCCCTGCAACCCGGATGGTGTTCTGAACAGACTGGGAGGACATATGCTGTCATTGAAAGACATGAGCCTCCTAATGAAGTGGCGCCGCCTCAGCCCTTCTGGTGCTTGTGGACCACTCCAGCTCATTGTTTACCACAACACCCAGGTACTTATGGGACGTTACCATCTCCAAATCAGTCCCATTGATAGCGACTGGAGAGGGAGTGCATTTTTTCCTGAAGTCCACGTGCGGAAATCAAAGTGCGCAAGTAAAAAAAAAAATGCCCCAGGAAATGTCTGGAGGGAAAGCTTTACGGAAAGCCAGGTAAAGCAGCTTTTATGCTCTCATGAAGTGGCCTTGATAACAAAGCCTTGCTGTGTCATCAGAGGACAAGGGGGAAATTTGAATATGATGGGAAGAAAAAAAAAAGCAAAACAGCAGCTTGCTTGGATTTCAGGAGTAAGAACATCAGTTGGCAAGTAAAACAAAGCTAGAAGTTGAGGCAACATTAATAATCTAGTTCCCCATCAAATCTAATATTTGCTTTTTTTCTATGATTAAAGGAAAGGAAACAAAGGGAAAAAGGTCTGAATGGTGGGTGTATGCTCAGCACAGAGCATGCATGGTTGCCTCGAGAACGAAACCAGCAAAGTAGTGAGCTGTCACAGTAGCAGCCAGTGAACCTGACTCGGCATGGCTGGCAGTAACTGGGTAATTAGAAGAAAAGCAGTTTTGACAGAGCTGAATAGAAGGTTGCTGCGTTTTTAGGAGCGGTGTTTCAGTGGCTAATTGAATTATGCCAAGCGGGGCTCGGCTGTTTGCCGCACAGGTCATTAGTCCCTGAAAATGACTGTGTGCGACATGAGAGGTGTGCCCGAGGTATGGCGTGCGCTTGGCTACGCTGGTCTGATTGTGCTTGGCTGTTTTTCTTTATAATATGCAAATAGCAAGATGAACGCTTGTGACCAGGAGGAGACAACACGTTCTTCACTAACCGTAGTCGATGACACATTTCGGGGCCCTCTGATCGCTCCCGTCATCATTGCGCTTCTTGTTTTTGGACTTCCAGGCATGGTAGACCTTCAGACGGCGGTGGAACTCCTCTCTGCAGGCTGCCAAGAGCTCGATGTCTGCGGACAATTAAATACTTGTGATGCAGGTGTGGAAATCATGGTCTGGACACCCACTATATTATAATAGTTTCTTCATTGATTTGTTATCTATGGTGCTAAACCTGCACACAAGGTTGCAGGAGGGCTGGAACCTGTCGGGCGATGGCTGCTGTTCATCCTGGATGGGTTGATAACCGGGCCATGTTAAGAGACAAACAACCGTTCACGCTCATTCACGTCATTAAGAGACATTGCGAAAGTCACTATCTCATTCACAAGTCATCAACATAAAACCATCCACGCCCTCATCCAAACGTCTGGACAATGTACGGTCTCCAATGAACCTCCTGCATGTGTTTGGACTGTTGGAGGAACCTGGAGAACCCTGTGGAACCCCACGCGGACACAAGGAGAACATGGAGACTACACACAGAAAGACCCCCCTGTCGGAATCCAATCAGGGATCTTCTTGCTGTCAAGTGGAAGCACTAACCACTGTGCCGCTGTTGTATTAAGATAGTGCCGCATAAAATAGAATATGATCTCCTTGAGAGGCTGTCGATCAAATCTAGCAAAACTGATATGTGGTTTCACCAGTGAAGCCAACACAGTGAGCAAGTCTTCCAACGAGACAGCCACTTTGGTGCCCAGAGGTTATCGGACTCCATAATGAAGTCAGAGACACTTAGAGACTCTGGAGATAGGCATTTGATTTCATCCTGACAGGCAAGGAGCTGGCTAGTGATGATGAGGAAGGGCAGAAGTCTGCCATCTTCCATAATCACTATAATTTTCTCTCTCCATCACTGAACGCATACTGATGAGCTCCAGCAGCTGCGGGATCATCTCAAGATTGGTCCTCTAATTTGTCGGGCCAGACTTTTTTGTTTTTATGCTCCATACAG
Source organism: Fistularia tabacaria (assembly GCA_901007705.1). Taxonomy (NCBI): domain Eukaryota; kingdom Metazoa; phylum Chordata; class Actinopteri; order Syngnathiformes; family Fistulariidae; genus Fistularia; species Fistularia tabacaria. The sequence continues at coordinate 75,157 of CAAKHD010009766.1, read as the reverse complement.
CTGCATGTTCAACTTTTCCAACATTTCGTTGAGGGTCCTTGCTGGTCGACAGAGGGCACATGAAGAACACCAGCGTACATTGGTCCTCTTCCTTTCCATTGGGCTGGTGTAGCAGCCAATCACCTGCCTCAATCTAACCCTCTCTCCTCTCACACCAACTCCCTCCTCTTCCCCTCCAAACATAAATCTCCTCTCTGGTCTTCCTCCAGACCTCCTGCCTGGCAGGTCCAACCTCAGCATCCTTCAACTCAGATCATCACCATCCCTCCTCTGTCAATGTCCCGATCATCTCAGTGTGATGTTTTCTCCAGCACATCGAACATGTGCTTTCCCTCTGATTCCTCCCTGATCCGCTCCAACCTCCTCACTCCCAGAGAGGAAACTCCGACATCTTCATCTATGCTGCCTCCTGTCTTCTCCTCAGTGTCTCCACACCAGACAACCTGGCTGCTCCCGCCTCCATCTTCTTCACCTTTCTGATACTCTTTTATCACTCCTGCAACTTTTCTCCGCCCGTTCCCACCTGCTTGCACACGGTTCTTCACTTCTTCTCCACACTCTCCATTGTACAGGACCGTTGGCCACCTTCTCCAAAATACACCAAATTCTCCAACTTCTTTATCTCCACCCCCAGAGAGTGGAGTTGGTTCCTCTCATTCACACAAATGTATTCTGTCACCTCTCTAGATGTTTTTCCACCTGCTCCCTGGTTTCACTGAAGATCACAGTGTCATCTGAAAGCACTGATTCCAGTCTAACCTCATTTTTCAGCCTGTCCATCATCATATCAGCAGAACAGGTAATGAGTATATATCGCGACGATCTAAAAATTGCCAAACTCCATGGTATTTCTCACCACAGGAAGTGTTGATGACGTCTCGCAGCTCAGCGTACTTCCACTTGCTGAGGTCATACTTTTTTACGCCAGCAGCGGCTTTGGTTGCCAGCACCTGTGGACCCCTAAAATAAAAAAACACAAAGATTTGATTTGAGTGTAATAACCAAGAATATGCAAGGTGCCAAGAAACTAGCAGTAACCTGCAAAGTTCAAACAATGCGACGCTATACTTCAGGACCAGATGATTGAATACAGGACAAACCCCTCCTGGATGGTTTGGGTTCCATAAAAAGGGACTTGAGGGCTACGTGTCTGGACTAGATGGTTTGGTCAACTTAGACTACTGTCCTGGACAGTTTTTCCATTGACTCAGCAGGTTGCTATCGGATGTCCTCTCATAGCGTACACAGCATCCGCTCCCCTAAAGGGCAGAGGTTACTAATTCCTTAATACCAAGGATTTAACTCCTTTATTTACATTTTGCGTAGCCAAATATTGAGAAGAAATCTGCTGATCTACTAACTATTATCCAGATAACATTTACCATCATAACAAGACCTGACTGGAAAGTGAAAACTGATCAACAAATGTTTGCTTTTATGGTAGGCACTCCCAAATATGTTGAGGGTAATTCATGTATCGGCGAAAAAAAAAAAAATCAATAAGAAATGGTTGGTTGTCCAAAGAGACAGAAGAGGGAGATGAGGTTTGAAGTTTCTTCGGGTCTCACTATGACACCAGCAATGCTAAGCAGCATTCCAGAATCCAATCCTGCACACGTGCTCCACGTGCACCTGTGTGGTTAAATGATATGCATATGCATCACGCCGTGGCCTCTGGAGCTTCTCTCTTAAGATCAATCTCCTTGCTCGCATGAACTTAAGGAGATTATTACAGTGTGGCCCCGGAGTGCCGGAGAAGTTTCGTTTTCATACCATGGCGCTTCTTACTCCAAAATACAACCGAGCTCTTACCAGACCTGCGAGAACAGTCCAGATGGGGTGGTCTGACTTGTTTGTAGTTATTAGTTGAGTGTGATGACATCCTACCGTCTTCAAAAGTCATTAGTGTTATCTGGTGTATTGGCATTACAGGGAATCAGCACAACCATCCAAGTCATCCTCCACATTCAGCATACAGAGAGTGAAATTAATAATTGATCATAGGAGTATCTGTGCCATGCATGATTGAGACTTATCGACATCCAATTTATGTGGTGGCGTGCCAACATTCACACACAATTATCCTCTAAACAGCTTATTTACATCCGGTGGTTGACAAGAGATGTCGCGTAATAGGAGAATAGAATGGTTTAGCATTGCTGGTATAATCTTGCATCTATTTGATAGATGTTAAGAGGTGGTGTGGGAGGAAGGAGTGATTTCTGTTTGCGTGAATTACACCTAAGCAGGGGCGGTTTTAGAAAGCAGGACCGATGTCTTACATGGTTCTGGCTGAGGATGAAGAGATAGGAAGATCCCAAACGGAATCATCACTGGGAGAGAGCACAGCAACAGGAAAAAATGCTGTTAAAAGTGCATGCCAGGCAGAGGTCCGAGATACATGTGGGTGGAAGGGTTTCAGGTTCACGCTGCGTCGTCACCGCGTTCCGCTTATCGTGTAAAAGGCGGTCGTTTCCATGTTTGCATACAATACCTGCGGAGGCTGGCGTCCATCTGTCCGTCTTCTGTGATGAGCTCGGCCTCACTCTGAGCTATTCTCATGGCTAACTCCCTGTCTCGCCTCTCCTGCTCCAGCATGGTGGCACGCTGGACCTGCTCCTCACGCTCCAGAGCCAGCTGGATTTCCAGCTCTGCCTGTAACAGGAAAACACATGAACATGCTTATTAACATCAGGTATGAAAAGGCTATGCCAATGATAATGTCATATGTATTTAAGAAGGGAAGCTTTTAATGAGGATCTCTATTATCCTGAAAATCTTCAAGTAAAGTCTGTCAAAGTTACACGATAGAAATCGGCCGTGATGATATGAGTGGGGCGAAGCCTGAGAACCCTAATCACAACCCGGACGTGATTCCGCAGTTCCTGATGCAGAGTCTACGCGGTGAAGGTTTCTCAGATCAGTGTCAGCGTTTCCAAATAATGGAGCTTGACAGAGAGGGTGGTGTGAGGAGGTTTTAGGGTGAAAACCCATAGAAACAAGGATTGAGAGACTGAAGGGAGGAGAACGTCCCTATTGACTGAACTTCTACAAATCGGAAAGCTGAGTCAACACAAACTCCACAACCCTATTTTTAAGACATTGTAAAATAGGACAAGCTGGTGCCTCAAAGGCCGAGAAGAAAGGAGTTGTTCTTGCGAAACATTCATTCATTCATAATCTTATCGTTACTCAATGTAATCGTTACTCAAGGTCGCAGGGTGCTGGAGCCTATCCCAGCTGTCACTCGGCGAGAGGTAGGGTTAACCCTATGGACAAACACAACCATTCACCCACTCATTCCCACGCCCGGCTGATATAGGGTCTTCAATGAACCCCCTGCATGTTTTTGGACTGTGCGAGGAACCCGGAGAACCCAGAGGAACCACACGCAGGCATGGAGACATTACACCCTGTAGCAACCCGACCAGGGACCTTCTCGCTGTGAGGGGGAAGCGCTAAGTGCTGCGCCACTGCAACTTAGGTGACACGTGCAGGTCAAATCAGAAGGGATTACGATTTGATTGGTCTAACAGGCGAAGGGGTGACGGACAGGTTCGCCTTAATACCCTGATTCAGACTGATAGTCCTAAAAAGGAGAGAAGAGTCATTAATAAACTAAATAACGAAGGAAACAACACATGATAACGTCTCATTCCATAATGTCAGCTGACAGAGGAGGAGAAAACGAAGAGACGGAAAACCCGCCGTGACAGGTGGGGGAGCAGGGAGGACAGAGATGGATGGATGGAGGAAATAACAGATGAGCGTAAGAGGCATGAAAATGAAACAAAAGAGAGCGGGCCGAGGGACAGCTGAGTTTACTTGGGAGGGAGGCAGCGAATCATCAATCAAGGCCCCGCGGACGGCCCTCGGGGGGATTCTACCGATGTCACGACCCGGCGGTTCCAGTGGACCATCTGCGTCAGCAGGGGGAAAGCGGGCCGAGCTTTTTTGGCTTTTCTCAAAGCCAGGTAACAGCAGAGAGCACACACCTGGGACTCCTGCGCCAAGAAACGCACCTGAAGTAGAGTCTGACGGAATGGCATTTGGGTATTTCTATTTTGAACATCTAGAGAGCCAAACAGCAGGGTCGGAAATGTGCTTATTAGTCATTTCCTTGTTGTTCAATCTATCTATTTCCGATCAAATTAGTCTAAATATTCCCAATCCCATTTTTGTCCAGACTCACTTTTTTTGATGTGTTCTGTTCACTGACAGGGCGAATCTTAAGAAAGGCTCCCAACTGGGAATTCAACCTTTTCCGGACTCTGTCCTCTGTCAGCTGACGGAAGTGTTGAGTTCCCTGACCTTGCAGGAACAAATTATATCAAAATTCGATATTGAAATCTTCAAAGGACTCAATAAACAACGTCATGTATCACAACTCTTTCACCTTGGGTTTCTAAACCATTTACAGTGGATTGCAAACGGGAGGATGCGGGAATCGAACCGCCAACCTTCCGATCAGAGAGGACTCCGGGCTACTACTATTAAACTACCGCAGTGGAAGTTTCAGCACACCGTCGAATACTGTGCTGCCACACTTTATGGGTTCATTGCGACCTCTAAGACCTTTGACCTTTACAATGTCACGCCATGACTTTATCTCCCCTTTAGTGATTTTTGGTCGACCGTTGACCGGCTGACTCCTCAGCTCCAACCAGTGCAGCCAAAGCTCAGTCGACTCCGGAAAAGGAATGTCGTGAAGGCATCTGATGGCACCTGCATGGCCTTTTCCTCCCCCTCGCGCTTCTTTCTATCCTCCTCTTCCTGCTTGCGCTTCAGCTCCATCTCCAATTTCCTAAAAGAACATTTGGACAGGAGATAAATGTCAGGATGGAAACTTTGAGACGGTGGATGGATAAATGATGTCAGTCGCGTACAGTCTTCTGTCCTCTTCCTCTCGCTTGCGTCGCTGCTCTTCCTTCTCCCTGCTCTTCCTCTCCTTCTCCATCTCCTCCTCAATGCACCTCAGCCTCTCCGTCTTCTCCTCCTCCTGTTTCTTCTTCTGCATGGAGGACAGGAGCTGCTCCGAGCGTTTCACCAGCACCTGGTGCTCCGCCTCGATTTCCTTCCGGGTCATCGCTGAGCCCTGGGGGGAGCGAGAACGGAAATGGGACAAAGCTCGTTGTGACGAATCATCAAAATAAATATCTCCAGAGAAGAACTTCAGCCAGTGAGACGAGCTCTTCTGAACTCGAAACGCATCGACTTCAACTCGCGGGAAGGAAAACGATGAAGAGGGGATGCTGAGTGCGTTGACCATCCCCGTGGAGACAGGAGTGTTGCTGACAGACCGCAGCCCAGACGCCCAGATCGCCATAACACTTGTCAGACGATCGATTAACAGGGTGGGGAGAAGAGGTCACCTTATTGTGAGGATTCATTAGAGCGTGTCTCTAACAGTAACCCGGGGAGGGGAGATGACAAGGTCCCGTCCCCGGCGTGCGGAGGTCTGAGTGACAGCCGCTGGCGCCTCATACATAATTCACTCAGAAAAGCCGCGGCCAACAGCATTTAGAGGAGCAGAAGTGTTTACATGGTACCGCTAACAGGCTAACGGAGGGAGGGGGGGGGGGCGTCAGGTGGTGACGGCATCAGGGAACCTGAAGGATCACTCTGATATAAACACAGTGACACGCGCCGTGATTCCAATACTTTTTCTGAAGCT
>CAAKHD010009766.1:51755-69463 GCA_901007705.1 Fistularia tabacaria | reverse complement strand
ACATCTGTGGGAGAAACCCCCCCCCCCACCCCCCAAAAAAAAAAAAAAAAAAAAAAAAAAAAAAGGAGAAAAAAACCCGCCATTTGGTGGGGGGGGGGAAGGTGAGAGAGGAGAGGGGGGGGGGGGGGGGGGGGGGCGGGGGGGGGGGGGGGGGGGGGGGGGGGGGGGGGGGGGCGCGTCAGGTGGTGACGGCATCAGGGAACCTGAAGGATCACTCTGATATAAACACAGTGACACGCGCCGTGATTCCAATACTTTTTCTGAAGCTTTTTATTAAATGAAGATGGCAAGAGTGAGAAAATGATTCATGCATAGCGCAGAGTTAAGCCTGATTGATCCTCATTTGAAATAGTGGTGACATAAGAAGCTTTGCGGAAGCTATTAAGAGGCCCTGGAGGAGATCCCTGGATGCAAGGGAGCAGGACACGGCCGCGGCTCACCTTGATCTTGGCCAGGAGAGCGTCCACGGACGTGGCCAGCTCCCTGACCTGCTTGGTCATCTCCTGCTTGCCCTCCTTCAGCCCGTTCACCACCTCAGTGAATCGCTCCATGTGCTTCTTCAGGTTCTTCACCTTCACCATTCCATCGATGCTGGGAGTGAAGTGAAACGTGACGAACGTTAGCATGAACTTACACACGTCAGAGAGATACAACATTCGCTCTCTCATTTGCACGTCTGGACAACATAGGGTGTCCCATGAACTTCCTGTATGTGTTTTAGACTGTGGGAGGAACTTGGAGAGCCGAGAGGAACCCCGTGTAGACACGGGGTGAACATGGAGACTGCCACAAGAAGCCCCCCCCCCCGTGGGAATCCAACCAGGGACCTTCTTGCTCTCCTTAGCAGGAGAACTCACCGAGGTTTGTGCTTCCTCTTGCACAACCACATTCGGACAGTCTTCTGAATCTTGATGCAGGCCAGCGCTCTGTAACTCATCTTGTTCGTCACTGTGAAAAATGTGAAGTGGGATTAGAACCGAAACACGCGTGGCAAAATCACGCGAACGTGCATGACGCTAAAAGGACTCGAGGAGTCCACTGCATCCAGGTCTGCATCCGAATCAGTACGTCATCATGCTATGGTTATTATCCCTATGGAAATTAAGAAAATGAAAGCTGTGAAGTCGCAATTCCCGATTAAATAATTAAATCTTAAACTTAACTTAATCAAGTCTATGTTATTATTATCCTGATTTCTTTCGAGCAGGTTTAAATCTGACTAAAAAAGGTTTAATTGTGTTTTGCAACGGGTCGAGTCTGCCATGGTACGAGTATCTATTGGTTGGCACGGTCACAGGCATAGCTGCACACACACACACACACACACACACACACACACACACACACACACACACACACACGCACGCACACTAATCGAATTGATGGTGAATAAAAAAACATGAAGTAGTTTCCAGAACCATATGATAAAGTTTGGGGAAAATGAAAACAACCTATATATTTATAATTTGGGCGTGCTAAAGTACAAAAATATTTTTACATAATTTCTAATCCTAAGTAATGAAAATGTCATTTATGATGTCATTTATAATAAAATATCAGTTAATAATAGTTGGTACAATAAATTCCTTCCCCTAAGTGCCTTCCCTTTTCCCTTCAACCTCACAAATAGAACAGATTTTTTTTTTGTGAGCTTCCAAAAGCTTATCTATAATTCCTTATCACTCTGAATAAAAATCTTCTGTTTGCTGCCTTGAACTTACATTTGATGACAGACAACGTGCACCACTGCACCTTCTTCCAGCGGCTGCACAGCAACCACTTGTTGACCCTCTGCACGAGCTCTGCAAGGTGGTCCGGGTCGGACTTCATGATCTGGTCGAACTCTGCAAACTTTTTTTTTTTTTTTTTTACACACAAATTCACAAAACATAATTAGTTCTTTGAATCTTCAACTTCTGCTGGATTATCTGTGTGTTCCAGATGTTTCTGTAGACAACGCTGTACCTTTCCAGGGCGGAAGAACACTTTGGTCAGCCCGAATTTGAAGTCGTTGTCATTGAGCCCCAGAGCCTTGAACAGAGCCTGCCGATGACAGGAGGCTGAATTACAAACTAACCTGGCTGCTTAGCAATGACAGCGAGGAAGAGGAGCCGGCCCCACCTTGCAAAACAGCCGCGGATTCAGTCGTGTCAATTTGTCCGGCATGTACTGTTGATACATGTTGTAGAGCTCGTGGAAAGGAGCTCTGGAAGGGAACCCTCCTTGCATGAGGTCCAACACAGACACCATCCCTGGGGAGAAGATGCAAACAGAGGATCTCAGCACGGAGCACTCTGGGTGTGTTTGCCTGGAGGATTGTATCCGAAATTCAGACGTCAGCCGATCCTGGACTGAAACGAATTCTAGACGGAGGTGGTTTAAATGAAGAAAACCCTTACGGCTGCGTTTTTAACTGCCAATTTGCATCAAGTGGCATGAGTAAAATTGCAGACCACCACTTAAGCGATTTTGGCATTTTCTATTATAATGTGTCGTCTAGAATGCAGCAGCTGGTAATTACAGGGCTCTTCATGGGAGGGTGGGTTTCAGCGACTGCTAGGGAACGTCCAGCCTTCTGCTTGGGAATATGGATGAGTACGACTAGAGGAACTCAGCATGAAAGACAGACAGATGATGCAAATGCAGAGAGGAGAAGAAGAAGAAGAAAGCCCCTCTCTGAGTCACGTTCAGTTCTACGAGCAGCACAACTTCTCCTCCGTATCATGGAGGAACCCCGAGCAGCGCCCCGGGGAGCAGTTCAGCGTCTCTCTCAGAAGGAGCTCGGGGGCCGAAACCAGGAACGTTCGCTTCCAGTGCGTTGCAGAGCTGACTTATTCATTATAATTATACGATGCAAATTTTAAACCTATTGGTTGGTACGGTCACAGGCATAGCCGCACACACACACACACACACACACACACACACACACACACACACACACACACACACACACATACACACACATACACACACACACACGCATGGTGACAGCCAGATTGATTGGATCCACGACAAAGGCATTTTCCTGCAGACGTCCAGTCCTACCTGAGCACTGCAGCTGCGAGAGAATGAGAGCGCCTTCGAACTGGTGGTTGACCATTTTCAGGTTGGGCTTCACGCAGCGGATGAAACTGGAGCCCTACACACACACGGGAACACGCACACGCACGAAGGTAAATCAGACAAATTCCTCTCAGCGATACCTCCTAGCTCGGTTTGTCCGACTCCATTATCAATACATTTTTGCGATGTAGCAGACATTGATATTCCACTGTCCCTTCTACTCAAATAATTTCCATTCTTTTGCGTCGAAGCTGTGACTCCAAATATTCGCTTTAGATGAGAATACATAGGACTTACAGTACTGCGAAGTTTCTCCAGCAGCAGGTTGAGCTGGGTCTGCATGTGGAGACACATAAAAGAACCTGTTCAATGATGTATTTCAATATTTAATAATAAAAGGATGCAGCTGTTCTGCATGAGCGGAGGGTGCGGCGTGCTCCTTTCATCAAGGTGGAATAAAGAATGAAACCCGCTCCACTTTTCCTCTCTGTTTCATGCACTTTGAAGATGTTATGGCGTCTTCGAGGGTCGGTCCGTGTCGTAGGCGTTTGGGACAAAAACACAGGAGCTACTTGGACGTAGAAAACATCAACACTTGTTGAATATTAAAATGTTCTGTTGATTATTCTGATTTAGCTGAGAACCTAGAGGTGAGTCAAATGTGGCATCACCCTCTCCACTCACACTGACTACCTCCCTGTCTTCTTTCCCTCCATCCATCCATAAACCTTCTCTGGTGTTCTTCTGGACCTCTCTGACCTTCCGCATCCTTCTACCCAGATCTTCACCATCCCCCCGCTGTCCATGTCCAGCCATCTCAGTGTTAATCTATCTCAAGAACATCTACCATTTGCTGTCCTTCTGATGGACTCATTCCTGACCCTCTCCACCCTTCTCACTCCAAAGAGGAACCTCCACATCTTCATCTCTGCTGCCTCCAGCTCTGCAACCAATCTTCTCCTCAGTTTCTTTCCTGGCTGTTCTCATCTCCATCTTCTACACCTTTCTGATCCTCTTTATCACTCCTGCAACTTTTCTCCGCCTGTTCCGACCTGCTCGAACACGGTTCTTCGCTTCCTCTCCACACTCTCCATTGCACAGGACTGTTGGCCACCTTTTACCCTTGTTGGCAAATTCTCCACCTTCTTTATCTCCACTCTCCTAGAGTGGAGTGGGTTCCTCTCATTTACACAAATGTATTCTGCCACTCGCTGTCGCCTCACCTTTTCCAGGACGCTCCCCCACCTGCTCCCTGCTTTCACTGCACATCACAATGTCATCTGAACATCTTGATTCCCATCTAACCTGTCACCCTTTCCATCAACATGGGGAACAAGAAGGGGCTCAGAGCTGATCCCTGCTGATTATGGCTCGGAAAAAACATCAAAAAACGGCGTTTCGGATCTCAGCCTCTTCTACTTCCTTTTTTTATCCTTAAGCTTTCTCATCTCCTCTGCGTTACAGCCAAAGCTGGAATAAAACAACTTTATCCATCAGCGGACAATCAGTCGGGACACGCAGAGAAACCCGAGGTATCACAAGAAGGATGACGACATCTGGTTGTCGTCAAATGATGTAAATAATTCAATCTATCTATTCTCTTTTCTTGTTTTTTTTCACTTTCTATCAAGGTTTGCGACTCTTGGACTCCCTCTGACCTTGAATTTGTTGCCCACGCTGATGAAGCTGAGTTTGCCCGCCTTCTGTTTGGAGTCCTTGGCTGTGCCGGTGTTCTCAAACAACTGTCGAACAAAGTTGTCTTTGGATTCGCACACCAAGCTCTCCAAGGACATGTGGAGGGCGTCGTTGTTCTTCTCCACAAACTTTGTCTGTGTACAAGCACGGAAACTCAGACAAACACACACACCTCATCGACCTGCAGGCCTGTAAAGACTTATCTGGTTACACACTTGGTCTGGAGCTATCATTCCTATCGTTTCAGCTCCTGTTCAGAGTAAAAGACGGGGTGGAACCAAGGAAACGAAGGGAAAGACCATTCACTCTCTCATTCACATGTTCCATAGAGGTTCAAGCCATTGAAACAAAGTCACACAAACAGCAATGTGATCGAGGGAAGCTTCTTTCCGGGATCGACTGGTCACCGGGGACCACCTGTAGGTTTGAAGGTGTACATTTTATAGCTGCAGGCCACTTGTAAAGGAGTTTCTATCTAATCCTGAAAATACAATGTGAACTGAGGGGGTGAGTTACTGTTTCATAGCAGACTGCTCCGGCAAAGTGCCTGATTATGAAGCCTTCATCGTCCCGGAGATTCCTGTGGACGGCCAGCTTGGACTTTCGAGGGACCTGGAGGGGGTGGGGGAAGGAGAGAGAAGCAGCTCGTTAAAATTATTTTAATTAATTGTTCTTTCAGAAATATGCACATGATCATTTCAATCCCCCCGAAAGCAAATCAAATAAAAAAACAAAACAAAGAATAAGAAATAACAAATTAAGAACAGCATTAAGCAGCAATAAAACAAAATAAAATAAACTAAAATAATATAAAATACTCTTACTACTACTACTACTACTAATAATAATGATAATAATAATAATAATAATAATAATAATAATAATAATAATAATAATAATAATAATAATAATAATAATAATAATAATAATAATAATAACATAAAATAACATTGAAATAAAATGCATTACTTTGCTGTTTTTTGGGAAATGTTTCCAAAGTGTGAAGTGTAAACATCATGCAAAGGAACCGCTCATGTTGATAAACATGATAAATCTCTCCAGAGATCCCCGAGGTCAGAGATCCCCAATCTTTAGCCTCGTTTGTGTTCTTTCTCAAAAAAAAAAGGACATTATGTTTGTCAACGGAGGCTGAGTCAGCGGGACTCGACGTCACTCGCAGAGCGGCTGTTTTGGACAGGCGGGGTAAAAAACAAAACAAACCCAAAACATTACACTGACAAAGCCTGGTGTGCGGTTCCAGCAACGAAAAAAAACGAACACAGCAAAACACATGGAGGGAGGAGCGGCAAAGGGCCAACCGTCAGCCTGAAGTGGTCTTTGTGTTTGCTGTGGACTGCCAGGGCAAAGTGCTGGTCGCTGGCCTGAGGCAGACGGTTCTCCTCGTCCAAAATATCCAGGATCCCCACCAGCTTCGCTTCCACGAGATCTGGAAGTGAAGACAGACAGCGTGTGTGTCAGATTCACCCAACATGCCAATGTTTCGAAAGTTTCTCTCTTTTTAACTTCCCATTTATAACAAAACGGAGTCTCATTTATCTGAGATTTCTACCGCTCGCTGTGTCACGGTTTGAATATTAAAGCGGGGAATGATTATCGGGACACTCATTTAGTCACACATATCTGAATTATTCATACCACACGCTGCATTTGGAATATAATCCAACAGCTGAGGACCTCGCAAAATATTTGCATGAACAAGCACCTGTGCATGAATCCCGGGTACTGAATTAATGGCCGGCCCGAACGGTCATTTGCAAGTCATGAACGTTACAGGCGGCTGTCGGTTAACCCCGGAACCTGAATAATCACGGCCTTTGAAATACAAATCGAAGCGCCTCCACCTCGACGTGCCGACTACTTCATCCCATTAATTCCCGGATTCGTCCCACAAAGGAAGCGGCAGAAACAAGGCGGGATTGTTTCCCCGGATCATCGCAGCACAAAGGAGGCGCGCGGCCTCGGGTTCCCATCCCCCCTGGCTCCCCGTGGAGATGCAGAACCTCGGGGTTCTGTGGCGGTGACAGAGAGACGTTCAGGGATTCGCTGACAAACCACTCGATGCTGTGTTTCCTCCACACTTCATCCACTTCAAACTGGTGAAGCGGCTGATGTCCTTCATTTCTTTAGATAACATATTCTATTTAGAGTGGTTAAAGCCACAATCTCAACCCCTGCTGATGAGCCATGCCTGACACCTGAAAAAAACAAATGTTCTCTCAATTTGACTCAAAAATGACTCCAGAGTGTTTACCTGTAAGTATTAGAATATCTGTCTCTGTATTTATCTATGTATCTATTTATCTATGTATGTATGTATGTATGTATGTATGTATGTATGTATGTATGTATGTATGTATGTATGTATGTATGTATGTATGTATGTATGTATGTATGTATGTATGTATCTATCTATCTATCTATCTATCTATCTATCTATCTATCTATCTATCTATCTATCTATCTATCTATCTATCTATCTATCTATCATCACAGGGTTGCACAGGGACATACAGTAAAACCATTCACCCTCTCATTCACAAGTTTGGACAATGTATGGTGTCCGATGAACCTCCTGCATGTGTTTGGACTGTAGGAGGAACCCGGAGAACCTGGTGGAACCCCACGTAAGCGCGGAGGAAACATGGAGACTCTTCACAGGAGGCCCCTCTGTGGGAATCCAACAAGGGACCTTCTGGTGGTGAGATCGAGGCGGTAACCTCTTCAGTGCCCGTTACTATCATTTTACACATTAAAATGCACTGACATTTCCGGCACCAGACACATCGAATGGCACATGAGCTCCACTTCTACGAGACGTCTGTCACTTTGCGGTGTCAAAGCACTTTCCAATGGATTCCAATCACCCACTAACACACACACTCACTCTCACAGGAGCGAAAAACATTGTTATTGTCGGTTAATTGTGGCTTGATGGACCGTAGTGTCTCACCGGGTGTCCACGTTTACTATTTCTTCTATGAATAATAATATCACGTCACTTATTAGCGGGTAACTGTCAGCGCTACCGGTGTTAGCAGTTAGCATCTCTGCCTGCCCTCACCCTTCCTACCTGAGCCGGTCGAGGCAGAAGGCCGCACGGCATTGATCTGGGATCTGTCTGAGGTTCCCGCACTGGTAAAAGGCAGTTTCCTTGCTGCTGTCGCCATTATCGCCATTATCGCCATTATCGCTCCTAGGTTCGCTTTATCAGATTCTCCATCAGGATTTACGCTTCAATGCCAAACCCCTCACCTATGCAGTCCTGATTGTCCACGTAGTGCACCTCGCTCACTCCCAGGCCCTCCTTCTGATAGAGCTCTTGCTCCTGCGTACACACAAGCCAGACACGCCACAGACAAGACTTCAGATGATAACGTTTTGAAACCCTTGACATTCTCGCATTCAGAGTTCAAAAGTTTAATTGCTTAATGATTTCACCCATCCGCAGAAGCAAAAACAAAACAAAAAAAAAATCTGACATGACAAGGTTAAGACGATGGGAAAAAAAAGGCGTTTTAAGCAGAACTGTGGCACTTTAATTGGAAACCTTGGAAAAGAATAACGCTAAGAGATCGCGGGAGGGAAACAAGCCTCATCATGTCCCCGGAGAAATTAGCATTCTAATGAAAGCGAGCAGGGGAGACGGCGGGGAATACAAGCGAGGATGATAACAGCACGGGGGAGGCGGAGGAGCTTAGCGCGCCTGCTCCTTCCACCTGTCTAATTAAAATCAGCCAGTTGACTTTCGAGTGGCATGGCGCGGCGGGTTTTCCCCGGGACGAAACAAAAGTATCGCGCGAAATCAACTCCATCAACGCACCGTTCACCCACCTCTTTCAGGATGCGTTCGTTGAAGAACTGCTGCAGCTTCTCGTTGCAGTAATTGATACAGAACTGCTCGAAGCTGTTGTGTTCGAAATATTCTGGGGTAGAAGAGAGACAGAAGACACGCCGTGTTATAACTTACGCACTCAAACATAATATTTGCAAGTCTTAAGTAGTCATGTTATTCACAGGCAATTGGTTCCTGCATGCGCTGATTCTCTGCCACAGTGACTACTAGTCACTCACCGATTGCTGAAACACCATCTTTTTGTCTTTTGAGGATGATATAACACACTATATGCCTGCATGATACATCAGATATGAAATGGACTTGCTACGCCAACCCAAAGGCAGTGTGTCAAACTAAACTTTACCATCCACGGAGGAGACAGCAAGGTTCCACGCAGTCAGACAATTAAATTGCAAAATAAATGAATAGATTAATAAAAATACATCAACTCTTTATACAGCATTCACACCCTGCACTTGTGCAATATTTATTGTATATTGTAAATGCCGCAAAATTCAGCTAAACACTTTGATAATGAGTTATTTGTTTTTGCTGGTATTGTATAAAATTACTAGATTTGTATTTGTGTGCATATGCAAGTCGGACCCGTCTTCAAAACAAGCTGTGCATTTGATGGCTAATAATAAACAACGTGTCTATTAAGTTCCGTTTTTGATCTGCTCACCGAACCCGGCGATGTCCAGCACCCCGATGAAATTGGACGACGACTCGAAGGGGAAGCACTGGTTCACCCTTTTCACCACATGGTCGAAGAGACGGCTGTACACGGCCTTGGCCAGGGCATCGCGGGCGCTGTTCGCTTGCTCCACCTTCAGTGGGACCCTGGAGATGGCGAGGGGCGGTTTGGAAACGAGACATCGCAGGGCGTGACATCTAACTTTCTCTTGGCTTTTACTCTTTCCCCAACGAAGCCGCAGTGTCGGCTCTCGCATTTAGTTTCCGGGCACAGAAAGAAGAAAAAAAAAACTAAAATATGAAAAAAGGTGAACCTTGAACTTGAAGCGTTTCTCTTAACAACCCCTTGGAGAGCCCGAGCTGGCTGCGGGTGCCGGGGTCACTTCTGCAGATGTTAAGAGATCATCTTCGCTATCTCGTTTTCAACGCCGGCCCTTTAAATATTAAAAAGCCCCATCTTTGATGGTTACAGATTTTTCTCAATTTTTTTCTTTTGACTCTACACCCATCCCTTTCAACCTCAGGTGAACAGGTGGAGATACACTTTCTCCATTTCCTTGTCCTCAGATGAAGCAAGTCCATCACACTACGCATATTCCTTTTTCATTTTCCCGACCAATACTTTATCCACCGCGGTGTTCTACTTCGGTGTCACCAGCGATATAATGGTATCCACGGCCCTTCAGCTGCCTCTGCCTCCCGGCCCCCCAGGGCAGGGGGGATGTTTCTGAGGTTTAATGACAAAGCGAGGTCCCTTCGCTCCAGCTGCTCCCCAGACTCCGGCCCTTTATTCAGCTCCAGCCTCCTTCGATACCGTTTGCATTATTTATGCGGGGAAAATACTTCTAGGTTAAACTGAGGCCTATTGAAATATTAATCCAACCCAAACCCAGCGCAGTCACGAACTGCCACGAACACCGAGGCACCAAGGGGACAGGGCCAATGCCAGGACGACTGCTAACACGGTTAATGGCATTGCTTGAAGTGAAATACAATTAATTGTGGAAAAATATCCCCAATGCTTTTTAATCGAGGCGCACACCGAGAACACCGGAGTGGCTGAACAGTGATACTCTTTCTGCACATACTTCATTCAGTCAATATATATATGAAAAAAAAACTGCTTCTCGAGAATGATCATTTTGAGGTCATTCGTGAGGTCACATATGAAATAGGGGTCGCCAGTTTTCGTATTCAAAAAGCGTTCGTTCCTACTTTATAACTGTTCCTTTGGCGCCCCCTGCTGTCGTGAGCATGACCCTGGTGGTGAGGCTGACTCTCAGGTCGTCCTGGTCCAGGCCCAGCAGGCTGGCGCAGTGCTCCAGGGTTTGCCGGGACTGGTTCTTCAGAATGCAGCCACCTGGAACGCCAAAGGAGGTACATCTTATGATCCCATACCGTGGCTCCGTCCAATGTTGAGTCAGTACGACTCCATTCAGGTCCGTTTAATATCATGGGTTTACTGAGTGATGGAGGTCAGGACTTTGGAATGATCATTCATGAAAGACATGAAATGGGCTGAAAGGTCTTATGTGTGTGCTTGACATCCAAGGGACCCTGATGATAAATGAAATACGAGAAAGTCCAAAGATGGACGGCCAGATTTTGCACGGTCTTATGTTGCTGCATGAAATACTTGACGTTCATGACGTCCAAAAAATGTCAGGAATTGTCTAGACAACTTGTGATAAGACTAAAATGTAAGAGCCAAAGAACATTTGAAAAAGGGCAGACATGGGAACACACAATAGTGCGCACATTTAATTAGATATCGCGTCCCACCTGAAGTACTCCCTGTTTCTTCAAAGTCGATGTTGCCGAGGTGCAGAACCCCGGCGACCACCCGGAAAAGGTCCAGCTTTTCGGTGTCGTCCAGGCCAATCCTTTTCATGGCGACGCACATCCTGTTGAAGTCGCCGTGGTCGTCGAGGAGCGGGTCCTTCAGGGCGCCGACCTTCGAGTGCTGCGAAAGCAAGGCGAGAAAAAACCCCAAATTAAACCACAATGTGGACTTTGCCCATTCATTTTCGACGTGCATCAGAATGATGTGAAACGACCCTCCATCGGTATCACACAGCAAACACCCAACAACGGAAACATGATGGGGAGATGCAGCGGACATGCAAAGTGAAAGAACATCCTCAATCCATCCATTTTGTTTCACCCATCTGTCCACCTGGCCTTCCACTGCTGTCTCCTTCCTCCTGGGAGACTCTAAGTCATCTACAGGCGTGATACCACAACATGATATAATCCCTCCAGCATGTTCTGGGTCCACCATTCGACCTTCTCGTGCTCCGGGACACCCCCAAAGGGCTGAGCTGACCCCTTAATGAACTGATATGTTAGAAGAGCTCCCCTGCCGAGGATTTGGCCTTTGTAAATACTCATAACCCTGTTTTACCGGCTCCGGTGCTTCCATAATGTTTTTCAGATCAATGTGACAGCCAAGCCAAAATCACCTGCTCTGCTGCGATTTCAATAAACTACTCAAGACACTCGAAGAGTTTCCAGCAACCCCTATCTAAAAAGTAAGCCTTTGCACGTGGTCAGATACCTTGGGTTCATGATGGTTGAAGATCCAAGGGACCCAAGGCACGGGGGCCTCAATGATGCCCACCTTTCCAGCACCCGATCAGCCTCTCCAGCAGGTGGAGACAAATCAAACCTCCTCGTCTTCCTATTTCTAAGTGTCCAAGACATGCCGCGATAAATGAATGAATCATCGATGTCTGGTGAACTTGCAAAGAAGAGCTCACGCGTAACTGCCTCACGGGCTCACACTTGTTTAATTAGTTCACATCCCTCGGCATGTTGTTGGTGGCGCCACATGGCACCGTGCACTGGACCCCTCGCGTACCAAATGTAGTTGTTGAGTAGGAGATGACCCGTCTCTTCCCAAGAGATCGTCTTCTTCTCCATGAGTTTGTTTTTCAAGAAGCGACGCCACAGAATCTAGTTGATGCCGCTTCATGTCTGACACTATTTACAGCCCTTTCTTTCCAAAGAGGTGAAATCCCACAGTCAAGTGCCTGCCTGCCACAAAGGGCTGTTCCATCAGGATGTGTCCTCTCTGACCAGGTCCTCTTCAAACCCCCTCCCCAAATTTCGGATTTCACAAGATTGCTCCCAGCTGCAGGATGCGGCGTACACAGAGAACACTCTCAGTGTGTGATTGAGATAAAGAAAAAATTAGAGGATGGAAAGCAGAGTCTGGATAACAGAACGACACATTACCTTATTTTCCTGTGCATTAGAGACACATGGGTGGAGAGAGAAAATGTAAAGTAACTGAATTAGCCACTTCATTATGGGAGACAATGTGCGATAGTTTATCGATTAGTTATTATTTGTTCTTAACCATTCATATTAAAATCCAGGTTGATGAATTCTGAAAAATGTCTTTGCTTCGCCTCAAGAATCGAGGATAAAGCAAGCTAATACTGACCAGACAGAGGGCGTGATGGGGTAAGATACATTTAGATGAAGGACGTGTGATTAGCAGGGACATGCAATTTTTCCATCTTGAAAAAAACAAGTCGTGAAATGAATCCCAGGAGAGAGCGACACGTCACACTTGTTGTCAATGCTAAGTCTCCTGTGGGCTTTGCGGGACGATTTCCTGCATTATACGTCAAATACACAGACTAATTGGGTCATGGGATGAAGCTGTTTCTACACACCGTCGACAACACTGTGACTTCCTTGAACGCAGTCGCCTAACTCAGCCAAAGGGAAGGAATCGCGCATGGAGATGCGGCGGGTACTTTACCTCAGGGCTCTTGCGGTTCAGCATTATTTGCTTGTCCGAGCACTTGCTTGCAAAATATCTGGTGCAACCTCGATTCAGGTACTGCAACAGAGAACGTCGACCTTAAACATTCATTCATTCTTCATCCGTACCGCTTATTGTGCACGCTGGGGTTTATCCCAGCCGTCATTAGGTGAGAAGGGTTAACCCTGGATGAGTTGCCAGTAAGTGATGGGGCATAAATCGAGAAATATAACCATTCATTCCTTATTCACATGTCCCATAGAGACATACAATTATACCTTTTTCGACTGAGGTAACTGGGATGTGTCGTTAATGTAAATGGGATCTAAAATGAACAATTCTTGGCTTATTCTTGACCCCTTTGTTCCACGCTGTCTCCCCTGCCTGCGTCACTGACCCTGAAGTTATCTGGGGAGTCCAGGTGCAGCTTCTTCTTGATGTCCTCAGAAGCGCCAGCGCACAGCCGGTAGAAGATGTGGTAGTTCCTCTCGTCATTGCTCTGCATGCAAATCCTCGACTTTTCCAACAAGTAGTGGGACACGAATCCGCCCACGACGGCGTTCTAAGGACAAGGAACACAGGAGGAAGACGTTGAAGGGGTGATGCTGCACCTTCAGGAAACCGGCAATCATTTTTTACCTTCCCATTGAAATGGATCTCCACAAACTTCCCGAAGCGGCTGCTGTTATTATTCCGGACGGTCTTGGCGTTCCCGAATGCCTCCAGAAGGGGGTTGGCTGGAATCCGAGACAGAGCAGATCAGCAGTCGGTAAATAATTGTCTCGGCTCCTCGCGGTGCAATGCTGACAGGTTCATGTTTCACCTTCGACAATTCTTTCGTCGATATCTTGACCACTTCCGTAGGTTGTGGTGAGATACCTGAACGATGGAGATGTCAGATAACAAAATCGCTGAATGATACACTGCACATTGTGTAAGTAAGCCATGCAGTCACTGGGACCCTGCAATGTGACGCAAGACGAGTACCTGAGGACGAACTTGGTGTTTTCCGTTTTCCCGGCGCCCGATTCCCCAGAAACTATAATGGACTGGCTCATTCTCAGGACCTTCATGTCCCGATAGGCTTTGTCCGCTGTGACCGACAAACCAAACCCGCACGTTTGAAGACCCTCCGTCATGGATACCATAAAACCCGGGAGAACAGAAGCCGTAACAGGAACTCTCACCTATAGCATAGACGTGAGGGGGCAGGGTGCCCAGAGACTTCCCCTGGTAGGACTTGATGGCTTCGGGGCCGTATAGCTTGGGGATGTCACAGTAGGGATTCACAGCTATCAGTATGTTGGCCACATAAGTCTGCGAGAAGACACAGAACAGGTTGACAGATTTAAGGGTGCGGATTTCGTGAGCCGAGGGTTGATGTGATCCGCGAGGAAAGGGTCAACATACGTATATGTGGTCCTTGTTGTACCGGACTTTGACATTGTTGAGAAGAGTGGCTTCATTCAAGTACATCAGGGTACCTGGAAACAGGAAAATCAAAGTATTGTATTCCAAAAACAAAGGAGGTCGTTGGTCGGATGTCGATAACCTACAGTTATCATCGACGTGTTTGTTGATGTCATCCTCCGCCGGGAAGACCTGGCTCATCGGCGCCAAGAACGTCTGCAACACCAGTGGAGTCGTGATTAAAGCGCGAGTCTTTGTCTGCACCGACTCGGGCGGCGAGGTCGTCCCTCGCTCGTTTTATCATGACCATGTTCGCCTGCACGCGTTCCAGGGCTAAATCAGCTACAGCTAACGGGAATAACGCAACAGGAGGAGCCGACTGTGGGAGAAACGAGGGGGATGATGAATAATTCGGAGGCTGAGCAACAGGATCTTAACACCCGACAGGGTGAGTGTGTGTCTCTGTGTGAGACCATGCCGAGGCTCTCCGCACTGGCCGTGTGGTAACCGGTCGTGTCACTGCATTATTAACGGCTGCCAAAGTCCAGGCCCGATGATCATTCAGGCAAAGGGAGGTTCTGGGACTAACGAGGCTGTCACTTTGTAACACGATTACTGCAGGCGGGACAATCACCAGGGTTATTATCTCAAGGCCAATAAAACAAACACTTCAGTTCATTCCTTGCTAATCTCACGCTCTAGGTGTGCGTGTGCACGCTATGAAGCGTCTGTTACGAAAAAAAGCAGACTTTACACTTATGTAGAATATGCTGCATTCGTAGTGACGGGGCCATGATGGGCACAACGGACAAAGCGGAGGAGGGAGCGGAGAGTTGTTTTTTTTTGGCTGAGATTCAAATTAGTTCAACGCATCGATAATGAAAAGACACTCAATGGCTCTTTCATTCCTCTCCTGAATGAGGGTGTTTATGCCCCTCAAAGGGGCGATAACTGTTCTAGGGAAAGCTCAGTTCGACACAAGGACAGATCA
The DNA here is from genome assembly GCA_901007705.1 of Fistularia tabacaria. Classification (NCBI taxonomy): domain Eukaryota; kingdom Metazoa; phylum Chordata; class Actinopteri; order Syngnathiformes; family Fistulariidae; genus Fistularia; species Fistularia tabacaria. The sequence continues at coordinate 53,974 of CAAKHD010009766.1, read as the reverse complement.
TGGTGGGAGATGCTATGATTTCACAGTGGATTCTCACACATTCACAAATTTTCACCTCACTCACATTCCCATGATAACACTCGCACTTCATTATCTAGAATCCTTCTGCCTAAATAAAATAACTTTTTGAGAATAGATGAATAAATGAATACATAAATAAATGGGAAAAAAAATTATGGATGAATAAAAATTAATTGATTCATCAATTATTAAATAAATAACTGCATCATAAATTAATTCATAAATTGACAAACGAATAAATGAACACATGAGTGCATGCATACGAAAATGCATGGATGTATGAATAAATAAATGCACAAATAAAACCCAAAAAAAATAAATACATCTATGACTACGAATAAAAAATGAAATGCATGCACACAGACATGCATGCATGCATTAATATATAGATAAATAAATAAACACACACAAAAAAATACGAATCAACCCGTTTTTCATAATTGAAATGAAAACAAATATGAAAAGACCATGTCATATAAATACATATATTATCCATCCATCATCATTATCTGCCACTAATCCTGCACTCAGGGGCGCGGGGGATGCTGGAGCCTATCCCAGCTGTCATTGGGCAAGAGGTGGGGTCCAGTTGATTGCGTGGCCACATATATAGACAAACAGCATGTGCTCCCAGTTTTTTTCCAGTTAACCTGCTGCATGTTTTTGGACTGTGGGAGGAAACCCACGCAGACATGGGGAGAACATGCAAACTCCACACAGAAAGGTCCCCTGTCGGACTTGAAGCAGGGTTCTTCGTGCTGTGAGGCTGAAGCACTAACCACCGCGCTGCCCTTACACGTCTTAATCGAGGCAATAAATATCAATGGACCAGAGTTTCACCTTTAACCTTTGTGAGCAAAGGAAAGGTGTCTGATAAATGGCAGATAGTGCTCGTAGCTGATATTTAGCTTTCCAAGAAAAGCTCTACACAATCCTCCCTGGAGCTCCAGGGTTTCATCTGAGAAGAAGGCAATTCCTTAAAACAGAGCCGACGTGAGGAAGGACCAAGGTGGGGGAGGCTCCGCCGAGCCTCCTTGAAACCTAGCGAAACCAAAAGCTGTGTGTTGCTTGTGAACGCCAACCGGGCGTGTTCGCACGGGGGGCAGCTCAGGTGGAACAGGTGGCTTCTATCTCCTAGAGAGCCGCTCTCCCTGAAGGCAACATTATCAGAGCACCTGCTGCCTCTCTTTTAATTTATTCATGCCTCTGTGCACCTCTCATGTTTCCCTTTTCTTACACACACCTAGCATCCACAGTACACCTCTGATAGTTGGACTGAAGGCATTATAGTCATATAGCCATTTTAATCTATGCTAATTTGTAAAATCCTAAACTGGGATTTGTTGTCAGTGAATCCCTCAGACACCGAGGCAGTCGACGAACACTTCTCGTGCAAACTGAACTCTCAGGATAACTTGCGCCGTCTGTTTTTCACAGTTAAACTCACCCTGACTCTAAAATAATCCGTTGGTGTGTGTGTGTATTGACCTACCTTGCCCTTCTGGCCCAGAGGTTCTATGGTGAGCATGTCGGCTCCTATGTCGACAATTACGCCGAGCTGGAACCCATCTGTGGGGTGGGGGGCCCAAACCGGCTTCCCATCCTCCATGGCTTCTCTCCGGTCGACACAGCCTGCCAACGGAGGGACAGGGAGGAAGAGCAGGAAGAAGCAAATGTGAGCACGTGCAAAATACTGTGCAGCGTTTGCATGTATTTATTTCACAGTTCCTGCTTTTCAGGAAGCCCTCTGGAACGGGTTATCAAGGATGGCGTTGAAAGCAACATATGCATTTGACTTTAGATTTCACATTAACATCAGCGTGGCTAAAAACAAAATCCTGACACAGCCAGCAAAAACTGACATGCTCCCCGTTAGAGGGTCGCCATTATCATCACATGGGGTAGAATTCACGTCCTCTGGTGCAGCGGCCCGAGGGCGGAGAAAGATCATCTGGAGTTGAACTATTTTCAGCAGGATGACCTAACAGCTCACCCAGAAAAAGCGAAAAAAGAAGAAAAATTCTCTCTGGCGCGTTTGCCATGGACCTGTTATTCCAATTAACAGTGTTTTTTTTTTGCGGGGGGGGGGGGGTTCAAGTAAATCATGCACCCCATTAACTTTTCCTGCGATCCCCAAGGCCGTCGCGACCCCGTGGGTCCAATCAGAGAGCAGTAAAACTCGCCTCAGGTCAAAAAGT
>CAAKHD010009766.1:33306-49303 GCA_901007705.1 Fistularia tabacaria | reverse complement strand
GGGGGGGGCGCGGTCGGGGGGGTGTGGGGGGGGGGAGGGGGAAGGTCCGTTTTTGGGGTCGTGGTCCGGTTCGGGGTTGGGGTTTTTTTTTTTTTTTTTTTTTTTTTTTTTTTTTCTTTCTTTTTTTTTTTTTTTGTTAACCCAGACAGAGCCGCGGCGGGAAAGCATGCCGGTGTGTCTTCAATAAGTGCGAATGCACCGTCATTCTGACAATTTCACTCTTCCCCCCGAGAGAAGTTTTTTTTTTCACGGACAGTGAATGCACCATGCGTTTAACGACAAAATTAAGTTTGCACTTTTTTTCTTTCCTCGTTTTTATTCCCACCGGGCCGACGTAAGGCTGTCTGCGCCCCCCGTCCGCCCCCCTTTTCCTCCTCCGCAGCAGTAAATCCCGTTGTGCAAGTTCAATGGCGGCCATAAACCTGAAGATAAATTTGGAGATGCAACTTCAAAAGGCAGGAGTGCTGGGTTTGGTAGTCATGAATATTTTACAGGCAGGTAATCTAAGCTCTTTGTGTGTGTGTGTGTGTGTGTGTGTGTGTGTTGGGGGTTAGGGGGGCGGGGGGAGTGTTAAAAGCCACCTAATCCCTAATTGGAAGGCCCTGTGTTATTGTAAATCTAATTAGGATACCTGATGCCCCCCTGTCAGACCATATCTGGTTACGAAAACCAGATGACAACATGTAAACAACAAACCCACCATTTTCAACGCACACAAAGGTGTGTTTAATGCACATCCGCAGAAAAATACCGGATCGAATACAACGAAACCACATAATTCTTCAACACTCGATATTATCAAGCGTCTATTCAAGGCCGTGTTCTGTTTTTGTCAGCTTTACAGATATGGTTTCATTTAAAACAAATAACATTATTATTCTACAAATCTAAGGATGGATGTAAAATCAAGTTTTCTTTTGTTAGACTCTCTTTTGTAAAATGTATGAATAAATTGATACTCGGCGACATGCTTTGATATAAATTCTGTTGTTATTAATTCTCCCAGTTGTTTTATTGACTGATAGGGACGCGCTTGCATGAACAACAGCCCACTCTGGTGGCCAATATGGGAATCGCATCCATGTGGGGCGAGTGTTCAATCCATCAGCCACAATTCAATTAGAATTTTTTTGGTATCTTAAAAGTTATTGTAATCCAATTATTTATTTTTGTTAATTTTAAATGTTATTTTACACCATTTTCATTTGCTCTGGAGGAAAGCTCATTTCACGTCTATTTTTTTTTTCTTTTTTTTTTCCAGTTTGCAACAAGTATGGAGCCATGCAGCGATAGAGCTGGAGAGGAAAAAGGGATCCAGCTTTCTTCACTTTCCTTTCTTGCTTTATCAATTGTGGCAAAAATGAGAATAGTGACGCTATTCTGCTGAAGACTTACAAACACACAAAGGCAACAAGCAACGTTAAATCACTGCACAGCAGTGACGTGCGGTCAGGGGATGCATAAAAAATTAATGTGTAATATGTAAATATTTATCCACTGATCTGTGATAGAAATGTTATTATTGTTAGATTCCGATCATTTCAATGATTTTCATTGTCAATATTGCTGAATTTGTGTATTTTTCTGTTCAAATACGGTGGAAAGACGGTAAGTGAGGCAGTGACGAGGTGAGCCTCCTCTCCGATTACACAGTAGACAATGTGCAAGCAGCCAGTTGGTGAAAGGTGACTTTATGCTACTCTGTTGAATTCATATGCAGTATTTGTAAATCTAAATTTGAAAGAGTCAGTGCCTCACCAGCCACGAACCTCTCCGCACGTCACTGCTGCACAGTGTTATCAGTTTCTCATCCAAGCAAAATAATCACCCTCTTTTTGCAACCGCTGGAATGGCCTCGATCGGCCTCCGAGACGAAATGCAGTTCTGGCAGCGTTGGCTTTCCTTCTCAAACATGCGCTCTGTTGAGCCGAAGCCCAAGCCAAGGTCTTTCCCAGGAGGAGGGAGAGTTCATCGTCCACAAAGAGAGCTGATGCCGATGCTGGCGGTTCATTTCCAAATGTTTGGCTTGGTCTGGCGCTCGGACATGATGGTCTGTGAAGTTAAAGCAAATCACCGATTGGTTTATAGTGTTGCCCAGTCTTGGTTTACTTTTGGTCACTACAGTGCCTTCCAATTCTGAAACAACGATTCACTCTCTCATTCACACTATTTAACAACTCAGGGTCTCCGATGAACCTCCTGCATGTGTTTGGACTGTGCGAGGAACCCGGAGAACCCGGCGGAACCCCAGGCAGACACGGGGAGAACATGAAGACTCCACACAGAAATTCCTCCTGTGGGAATCCAACCAGGGACCTTCTCACTGTGAGGCGCTCACCGCCGCATTAAATGGCACAGGAGCTCCACCTCTAGCACTGGGATCACATTCACCCATTCACACACACACACACACACACACACACACACACACACACACACACACACACACACGCGCTCGCAGCTGACCCCCCCCATGCAGTGCATCATCCCAGCTTTTTATATTTTTATATTTGTTAAAGTCTTGCAGGGCATCGGAGAGCTGACTTCACGGTTCACAGTGTATTTGATGGCAGCTGCGTCCTCCATCACCCGCTGACTTTCCCAGCCAATTATCCGCGGCCCTGGCCGCCTCGGACGCTATCTGTGTTTACAGATGCCCTATCACTCGCATTCTGCGGCGCCTGTGTCCGCGGCAGTTGGACCACCGGCGTTCAAAGCTCCTCCGGTCTCTCGCAAAGCTGGCGATACTTTCTTCGCCCGTCTGGAAAACTCCTCTGCAGGTAAGTGGAATCTTTTTTTTTTTTTTTTTCTTTACTCCATGGACATGACGGATTTGTTTCACCTCAAAACATATTCCGTTTATGACTTTATTTGTTTATGTTTGTACTGGTTGAACATCCATCCCTGGGAATGAGTGAGTGAGGGAAGCTGCATTTTTCTCAAATAAAACACTGCATGTGTGTATTATTATTCTACCGGGATTTGCTCCTTTATCTTCTAAATCTGCAGAGTCTCAAAGTCTTGCGTGCACAATTTCATATTCTTTCAATGGCTTTGTTTTCTGCCCCGTCCCATGTCAGGATGAGAGGGAGGAAGCGGACGCCGCAGTTCTTCCTCCTGTGCGTGCTGAGTCTCCTGACCATGCAGACGTCGTGCGGGCAGCAGCTGGCCGAGGAGTCCTGCACCGTTCAGATCCTCATCCCAGGACTGAAAGGCAAGGAGCGTCCTCTCCGTCAGAGCCAACTGGGAGATTCCCCTCTCACTTGTTGTCACGTTTCTTTGCTTTTGCCCATCTTTCTTCCTGCTGCAGGAGAGCAAGGGGAGAAGGGACACAAAGGAGCGCCCGGACGACCGGGAAGAGTCGGCCCGCCGGGAGACATCGGTAAAGTTTGGTTTTTTGTTTTTTTTTTACGGCAGGGTTTCACAGCACGAAGTGGAGCAGCTCTGGGAGGGAGATGAGAACCGCCCGGTGTTTACATTCGGCTGAAAGCTAGGATGAGAAATGACTCTGCTGCTGCGGACGAGTGTTTACTGAAGACCTTAATGAGGGGAGGAGGAGGAGGAGGAGGAGGAGGGTGAAGGGGATTGCACGACCTTCGCGGTGTTGCAAGTTGGAGCGTTTTTAGGGTATCATGAATTGTGAATTTCTGCACATTTGAGGAGAAAATCACCCGGCAGTGTCTTTTGATATGAAGAAGAAGAAGAAGTAGGAAGCTCCTCGTCTGGTCGCGTTCAGTTGTCCATGCATCACAACATCAGCAGAACTTGTCTTCTGAAATCTGCCGTCAGGGACGAGTCAATGGTCTCCTCTTACATAACGCTTTTAATCACCTTCACACTGGATTATATTCACACGCATACTCAGCGCTGCCACGCAAGGCTCATACCAGGTCATTGGTGGGGCAACTGAGGTTTGAAGGACACTTCCGCTTACAGACGGGAGGATCTGGGAATCAAACCTCCGACTTTCCACACAGAAGAACCACAGCCGGCGATGGGTAACCTTTCATCTGATTCCCGGAAAAGAATCAGCCACGGCATCACGATCCGGTTCAACCATACCTGGTTAATAATCAACAATCTTCCTCTTCTCCACGGAGCGCCTCGCTCGAAAGTGTTTCTGAGTTTCCAGCCGCGCCTGTGAGGGTCGTGACGCCCGCCACGACCAATCTCCATCTCATCTGTTTCAGGTCAACCGGGGACCAAAGGGCAGAAAGGGATCGTGGGACGCTACGGGAAAGTCGGCCCCAGCGGAATTAAAGGTGATTCTGAAACACAGGGAAAAGCTGTGATTGCCGAATCCAAGATCATTCACACAAACGTATTTATTTCGCAGGTACAAAGGGAGACGTTGGAGAGCAAGGGCCTAATGGCCCTGAAGGGGAGCCAGGTAAATCAGAAGAGGAATTAAAGTGAAAGTCCCAAGAAGCTTGCCAAATAAACGTCAAACTGAATCTGTCTCGCCAGGTGTTCCGTGTGAGTGCACGCCCATAAGGAAGACCATCGGGGAGATGGACATCCTTGTGGCCCAGCTGTCCTTGGAGCTGAAGTTCATCAAAAATGGTATGGTTTTATAATGAAGCTTTTTTTTCAGAACAAAAAAAAAATCACTGTTAAATCTGGGATGCTGTCAACGCTCTCGTCCTGTTCTCCTCAAAGCACTGAAACGATGGACATGTCAATGTGAGATTTATAGAAATCCAAGTCCTCATTTTTCAGCACTGACCTCCCCTGCAGCTGTTGCTGGCATTAAAGAGACAGACAGTAAGATCTATCTGTTGGTGAAGGAGGAGAAGCGCTACTCCGACGCCGAGGTCTACTGTCAGACACGGGGAGGGCACCTGGCCATGCCCAAGGACGAGGGCGCCAACACCGCCATTGCAGGATACATCACCCAGGCGGGCCTGAGCCGCGTCTACATCGGCATTCACGACCTGGATGCGGAGGGAGCGTTCACCTACGTGGACCGCTCGCCCATGTCCACTTTCAGCAAGTGGAGAAAAGGCGAGCCCAACAACGCCTACGATGATGAGGACTGTGCTGAGATGTTGGCCTCGGGGGAGTGGACTGACGTGGCCTGTCACCCAACCATGTATTTTGTTTGTGAATTTGACAAGGATAGTGTCTAGGACCGGACCGGCACGGCAGGTGGCGCCGATATTCAGGCAAACATGAGTAAGATGTAGCTTTCTCCGTTGGCTCTACCTTATTTGTGTAAATAAGACGACAACGCGACACGTACGTTGTGCAGAGCAGAAAACTGTCCACTGCCTCCCCCCCCCCATCAGCTTATACGTCTATTTATTTTCTCAATTTGCAAACGCGTCGCGCACTTTTCTCAGGAGCGGCTTCGTTTTCCATGTGCTCGGCCAATTACGCACCCTCCTCTTAGGGCTTCTGAGGCTTCTCCTCTTCCTCACACCGATATAGAGGACGGATTGTATATAAAACATTCCGACTGGATGAAAGATCGGCTCCAGTCTGGCGCTTCTGAGAGGAATCGGAGGCGATGCGCATCTTATATTCGTCAAAAGGTCGCCCACGTGGCTCCCGCTTTGCAATAAAGAGTCGTTGGCAATTTGAGGATTCGTGTCCTTGCATGATTTTCCCGTGTTTGCAGTCATTTTGCTATTTACCGATACTTTCTGATACCTACTTCAACAACTGGCCGCTTCATCCGCTTCATCTTCATTCACTATCTGGGCTGAATTCCAGGAGCAGAAGCTAGCGCGTTCTTTTAAAAGTAATGAACGGCGTTGTGGATATACTGTAATCCCTATCAGATGACTGAAATTGTTGAAATCCTGAGAGTTCTTAGTAACACAAATGACATCCATAAATAGTGACAACATGAGTAATTTGATCAAAGGGAGTCAGATGAGCATTCATTCATTCATTATCCAAACCGCTTATCCTGCGTTCAGGGATGCAAGGGGTGGAGCCCATCCTAGCCGTCATTGGGCGAGAGGCAGGATTCCCCGTGGACCGGCCAATCACAGGGACGGATGTAGAGATATCCAACCGTCCACCCTTTCCTTTACATGTTTGCCAAATGGCTGATGGATTTCTTTCTTAATGCTGTATCACAGTGGATTCTTCGCTCACCATGCATTGCAGAACGATAAGAAACGTTCATGTCCATGCTGATAAAATGTTTCCCTCCTTCATTTCTTAGAGCCACGGATGTTGTTGTTCTTTTTTTTTTCTAAGGTTGGACGTCCCAGCTGAGATCCCCCAGTGACCCTGCTCACAAGGCCAATTTGAATATGCATAATATACAAGCCTCCTAATAAGGCAAAGCACCGGCCCCTTAAGAAATGAATACTTAATGCAGAGATAAGTTATACATTTAATCGGCTGAGAGTTGCTTGATACGAACCAATAAGAGGCCATTATCGACAAAATCTCTCCTTACATTTGTAGTAAAGAATATGGACAACATCATAACTGACCATCTGTGTGAAACAGCCTGCATAATGCAGATTACAGGAAACGACTGGAAACCGGCGACAAAGGGAAACCGTGTCAGACGAGGCGACGTTCATCTATTTTCAGCTTTTTTTTAAACCATCAATTAAACCAAACCAGCTGCCATTTTTTGAAATAAAAGGATTTTAAAATCATTAGCGGTGATTTCAAAAGTTAATCTCGTCACCACAAGCAGGAATTCCTCCTGTTATCTTGAATGGAAAAACGGGACGCAAACAAGGTGAGTAAACACAGATACGCGGGTGTCTTGATAGCCTCTGAAAAAAAAGGGGGGAGGATTCGTCTGGTTTCCATATCGGATGGAATCTCCGGTTACGTCCTCGGGAGACTCAACGCTTCTGCCAGTGACCCATTTACCTTTGTCGACAAGCCCCGGAGAGAGCGTGGGTCCCGTTTTGCCGAAAAATGCCGGGGACAAAGGGGCGATACCATCTGCCGCTGACGAAAACCATCATCGTGTATCGGAACGGGGACCCTTTCTTCCCCGGGATGAAAGTGGTGGTGAACCCTAGGCAGCTGGTGACCCTGGACAACCTCCTGGCCTCCCTGACCAGAGGGGTCGACGCTCGCTTCGGCGCCGTAAGGAGGTTGTACACGCCGAGGCAGGGCCATCAAGTCAAGCGCTGGGAGGACGTGACTCATGGGGGCGACTACGTGGCAGCAGGGAATGAGAACTTCAAGAAGCTGTCGTGGGTACCGCACTTTCTGATTTATGCTACTTTGTTTGTCTTGAGTGATTTGCTGTCAGATACTTTTTTATCATACTGTGATGAACAGGTTGGCATTTAACTTATTCTCAAGGCTTTGGATGTCTTCCAGCTATGGCGAGGCGATGGTCAAGAGGCCGCAGATCAGAGAGAGGGAGAAGGTAGGACCAAACAGTGCCTGACTTAACTCCAAATACACTTTAGATTTGTTTTTCATTCATTCATTCATTCATTCATTCATTCATTCATTCATTCATCCTTCATTATCTGTGCCGGCTGAACCAGCTGTCAATGGACGAAAGGCGCGGTTCATCCCGAACCGGTCGCCAGTCGATCACATGGCCGCACACTGAGACATACATACACCAACTCAGTCACTAGCCTGGCCAGTATAGGGTCTCCAATTAACCTTCTGCATGATGTTGGGCTTTTGGACTTCGGACGTGCCTTTTTTGAAATTTCAGAATCGACCTCTTTTACACAACAACTTTTTCGTTCCCGCGCGCTGGAGGGAAACTGTGGACGAGTGCTGCACGATAAAGTGAGTGCAGATGTTGAGAGGAACACGAGAGCCATATCATTGCAGTCTGTTCATGATTCAAGTCTCTTGCGTGTCTTGCTGTGTCCCAGAGTCTTCACCAACGGGAAAGTTCTGGTTCCCCCAGCCCAAATACGGATTCCCAAATATACCCTGAGGAGTTGGGAGAACGTTTTGGCCATGGTGACGGAGAAGGTGCACCTCCGTACCGGCGCTGTCTATCGGTACTGCAGAATTTCTCAGAAAATCTGATGTGCGCCTTTGAGCAGAAGACATAAATTCCTGTTTTCTAACAGACATTAGTTAAGAGACTTCTTCTTTTGGGCTGATGCCTTCGGGGAACACAGCCAATCACCAGCCTCCATCTAGCCCCGTCCATTGCATGCTCTTCTCTCTCTCCAACTAACTTCCTGTCATCTCTTCATCATCTCCATCCAGCCATAACCTTCTCTCTGGTCTTCCTCTAGACCTCCAGCCTGGCAAAGCCAACCTCAGCTTCCATCAACTCAGATCTTTAACACCCCCCCCTGTCCATGTCCAAACCCTCTCAGTGTGACTTTATCTCCAGAACATCTACCATGTGGTGTCCCTCTGATGGACTCATTCCTCCATCCTCCTCGCTCCCAAAGAGAACTTCCACATCTTCACACCCGCTGCCTCCAGCTCTGCCTCCTGTCTTCTCCTTGGTGTCTCCAAACCAAACAACATGACTGCTCTCATCTCCGTGCTCTCCACGTTTCTGATACCTCTCCAATGCTCTGGACTGTTGTCAACAAAATCCTACTTTATCTCTAAATACCGCTGAAGAAACCCTCTGAAGAGAGATGGTAGGATCAGCTTTCCTTGTTGAAACTCCTTTCAGACTCTACACGTTAGACGGGCTCCCCGTGTTCGGCGCTGCCGAGCTGCAGAATGACCAGTACTACGTCGCGGTCGGCGCAGAGAAATTCAAAGCCCTCCCTTACTACCAGTGCGTCCCGAGTCGGGATTTAACCAAGGACAACCATATCGTCAAAGGGTGAGTTTTTATCCATACTTATCAAACAGGGACTAGAATCTCTGCAACCGTTGGACGGCACGGGCAGGCCGCCGGCTACCAATTCTAATACGGCTTTTCCTCCCTTCAGCCGAAGCCCCCTGCCAGCTATCAGAGAGACGACAAAAGCCAAGGATGTGGTGAGTGGAGTGCAGTTTGCTGTGCCAACGTCTCTGTGGAGGTTCTCCAGGTCATGGTGAATTCTTTTTGAAATATTCTTGTCGTGGCAACTGGACTTGAATTTCTTCACTTGAAGACTTCAGTTCTCTTCAGAACTGAAGAAGCCTCTCAGATGAGGGGTGGAATCTCTTCAAGTGAAGAAATTCTAGTCCAGTTGCCACAACAAGAAGATATCAACAAGAATATGCCAACGTCGACTCTATTCAGTTTCCCGCTGCGACATCTCGGTCCAATCGCAGCCGGATATATGTCTCTAGATCAAATGTTTTGACCCCGGGGCCACAATGATTTCTAAAATTTGACAGAGGGGCCGGGCCAGGAACAGATGGATGGAGTGCTTGTGTGAACTAATATGAATGGCACAAATAGAATAGATGTAATTGTAAAACTCATTACATGATATTGATTTGGCCTTTTAGAAAATCATGAGTATGCAAGTTGTTTTCCAAATACATTGATTTCATAACACAGTAGAGAAAGTCACATTCACTTTCAGTGGAAAAGTGTTGTCTATCTTCATTTTTTGCCAGTGCATTAAAGTCAAGAGTTGTTTTGTGACAATTCTCAGGATGGATCTGAAGGTGTTGGTCAGATAACTTGGATCTTGGCTTTATTGGTGAGCATGACGTTGAATGTCTGCTCACATATTTAGGTCGAGCAAAACAACTTCAGCATCTTGTGTGCCGTCCTCTGGAGGTGTAAAGATATTGCTTATTGATGATTTGAATGCCAGCCTGTACTTGTCTTGGTTGTCATGGTTCTCAGTGCTTTTTGCGGTGCTTCTGCCTCATCAGTTGATTTTGTCCACCAGGAAAACTGCCATCCATGGCAGGAAATCAGTGCGGATCTAAAAACTTTGCTTCCAGTCCCACTAGCGGCCAGGTTGTCTTCTTTCCCTTCTTAGTAGACAGGTTGCCTTTGTCTGCTGTAGGAGACATCCTGGAATTGGCCCTATCTGTCCCCACGCTCCCTCGCCAGGCTTCGCGCTCCCCCACCGGTCTTCGGGAGTTCCGCACTCCCTTTCCGGGATTTGCGCTCTCCCACTGGACTTCGGGGACCCCATGTTCGCTTGCCCGTCTTCCCGGTACCGACCTTGCCTGTCTCTGATTTCCCTGCTTCGTCTACATTCTGCGATTACGAACTGCCAGAGCCTCAGTGCAGTCTATGAACTCTTTCTCTGTTGGTGCGGAGTCATGTTGTTGCAATCGGTCTGTACCTCAACCATTACATTGGTGCTGGACTCTTGAATGGCATTTTGTCCGAGAATAAAAATTGCCGAGTCTGATAATTAGCCGTCAACCTCTGTGCCGCGGCCACCCGTTCTTGCGTTGACTGCTCACATGCAGAGTAAAAGATGATTATGTATTCTTTGAAAAACGCATATATTTCAGGGAAAAGGTAAATCAAGTGAGGTTCGGCGGGCTGGATTAGTATACGGCAGGCGGGCTGTAGTTTGCTCATGCCGGCTCTAGATGATACGTGAATGAGTGAGTGAGTGGTTGCATGCCTCTGTATGTGGCCCTGGGATCAGATAGCACTTATGCACCTGCATCTCCCACGTGCGAAAGGTGCGGTTCCTTGTGAAGCCGCCTTTCTCATCCATCACTGTTCATTGGAGACATTGAGATACCTCTGCCTTAGGCTTTGATGGGTAGCCCTCCCCCGCAGAGGCAGAGGGGTCCTGGTGGATCAAGCGTCAACGTGCTGATCACACACACGCTTCCCCACAACAACAACTCTGGAATGATATTTACACTCGAAGCAGGGCGATTTGAATTATGATTAAGTGACGGCTGAAACGCTCGAAATCCATACGAGGATCGCGGTGCATTACCAGGCCACGCGGCGGGGATGAGAACATGCCCACTCAGCAGGTTAAAGCGGCTGGTGCCCCCCGACGAGACGCGTGTCTGACGTCTTATCTTTCTAACCATGAAGGATGACAAGGCCGTGGCAGCTGCCAATTTCTGTCAAATGGAGAAAAATGCTTCTGGCCGTATCCATTTGTTTTGATTTTTTTTTTATTTCCTGGTTCTAATTTTACCATCATATGAATATACATTGGATGTATATTAGATTTATGACGATTTATTCACTTTTAATTAAAAAAAAAAAAAACAGTTAAAAATTAAACACAAATTATTCAACAGAGGAGGGAAGGATTCACATCGAATGCTTAAGGAATTGGAAATGAGGAGCCAAAAGGCGCTGCAATTCCACAGATGACCACAGGATGACGACAGATACAGCACGATGGTGGTGTTTTGTAACTGCGATCATATTCTAGTATTAGTCATTCACCAGACATGATGGTGCCACATTTTACTCCCCATCCCCTCCACGTCTGATCCCCTCATGAATTTGCAAACATGACTCGAGCAGCTAATAAGAATCTTTTAGGGGGAAAAGATCCGTGTGACACAGTCGCCCGCTCCGTGTCGATCCGTCAGCTGTTTGGTCAAGTGATTACGCGTATATTTATAGGGCTCGTGTCCAACATTAATTTCAGTTTGACCTCACAAAACAACACCGGTCTGGTTGGAAATGCCCATAAAACGATCTTTTAAACACCCCTGCCGACGCGGCGTAAAATGTAACCTTGCTCTTACGACCCAGCCGTCTCCTCTGTCTGCGGCGCAGGGTTCACCGAAGCGTTCACTGGAGTCCTGACTGACAACCACGGTGAGATATTGGAATTCCGCAGCACTCTGCTCTCCCGCCGGAGGCAAGCGTGGATGCAAAGTCGGTCACTTGCATTACATCACGATTTGCCTCTCCAGGCTCGACCGATGCCTCCGTCTGTTTAACTTAGCATGTGGCATGACTGTACAATCCAACCATATTTGTCATTTTCACCCAAGCAGAAGATGCACCTGATAAAATATGTGTGCAGAATTTACACTCCTCCAGGTCCACTTGATAAAAACAGAACATGAAATTGGCGATGACTGTGATGCAAGGTCCCTGGATGGATTCTGTGTGGAGGCTCCATGTTCTCACAGTGTCTGTGTGGGGTTCCTCCGGGTTCTCCGGGTTCCTTCCGCAGTCCGAACACATGCAGGTGGTTCATTTGAGATGCTGAAAACCCGGATTTGTGAGTGAAAGGGTGAATGGTGCAACAGCTGGGAGAGGTTCAAACCCCTTCATCCCTGACTACAAGATAACTGATAGCTAATGAATGAATGAATGAATAATGATGTGAATCTTGACACGATCAGCATCAGCTGATAAATAAAATGAGGTAACCAAAGCAAAAAACCCACATCCTGACTGTGGAGCTTCATCCCAGACAGGATCTGCTCCTCCCAGGATCACCAGCTTGCAGACGGAGCAGGTGGGCCACCCATCGGCCTGCTCTCGGGTTATTCATAAAAACGCCACATAAAAGCAGTTGATTTTTGTTGGCCTCTGAATGAAACATATATAAAAGAAACGCTGGGATGATAAGAGCGACAGTAGATACCTCCGGCGGCTTCGGTTGATGTCATTGCCAGAGAATAGCAACGCCCGGAGGAGAAAGGATCCTCCCTGACCGCGCGGCCCCCTGTTTTCCCCTACTATCATATCAGAGTGCCCTCCTGGTGACTCCTGCAGATCACTCCCCGGTTTTCCGCCGCAGCTCCAGCGGCCCCCCCATCGCGCTCTCTGGGGCCTCCTGATACGACGTGGTCTGCTCCCACAGAACATCAGACTCCAGCTGGGGAACACGGAACAAGAAGCTAGATGACCTCAGATTTTCTGCTGCGTGTTCCCATGCGTCCCTCCGCGGTTTCCGCTCCCGTTCTTCATTCAAGTTTGTCGATTTAAATAGAGATGTATTTACATACCGCCTTGCTGCAGACAAAGAGGCTTTTCAAAATTTTTTTTGACTTCCCCTTAAAATCTGATTTTGAACTTTAGCTCAGGATGTTTCACATCGCTCCGGGGATTGGATTGAATTAGTGATCCACCGCCGACGTCGCCATTCCTCTCTCTTGTATCCTACGTGGTCGTGGACGCCGCTGCGGCAGCACAGCACGTGAACTCCGTCTCAACCCCCCCTTCGCTCAGCAAACATGGCTTTTTTGTTGTTCGGCTTCCCTCCCCTGGTCCTGGTTGGAAACTCAGAGGAACGTCTCCGACCGCCTTCGCCTCTGCGCGGAAAACAAGCGGGAGACAATGTTGGTGTTCCCTGGGACGCCGTGTTAGCGAGCGTGCAAACACTGCCGCCGGAAGTGCATTCTGGTGGAAGTTTCCAGATATCACTGAGGGGACGGGGAGCATTAATTCAGACGAGCAGATACCTTCCGTCTGGACGTCGCTCTGCACAATGTCCCCCGGGCTCTTCCTTTCCCGACCCCTCCATCAATAACCCCCCCCCTCCAACGACCTCCCTTTCCCTTAAAGCCTGTTTGGATTTTTCACAGTTTGATCCGGCTTGATAAACAAGACAAATGCGGTAAGAAATTCATGACCGACCCCATTTCATCAATAACTGATTAGCTCGCACTGCTCCCAAATGATTGATAGGTTGCTGCACGGGATGTATTGGAACCAGATGGATTCAATACAGTAGGGGCTCCGGCGGGGCTGGGGGGGGCGGAAAGCTCCAGAAATTAAGGTCACCGGCAGACGTGAATTAAAATGTTAAGGATGGGCCTCTTTTAGCCCGGATAACGAGGGTTTTCAAGAAAACAGCCTCAGTCTCTACCCTCCTCTCTCCCTCTCTCACTAAGTTCAGCGGACTGGCGGAGGACCTGGAGCGTCCGTCTGGCGTCTGGCCGAGGAACCGCACAGCCCGGCCGGCGAGAGCCGAGCGTCGGGGCCCGGTGTCCGGGAACCCAGCAGGTGGTAGGCAGAGCAATTTCACAAAGTGCCCCTCCCTGAACCCGCAAACTTATATATCAATGAATCGGATCATGAGTGATTGTGAAACCTATATCAATATCTGGGAACTTTTGTGTATCACCCCACACCCTGTTATAGTCCTGAATGAATGTCAAATTAGTTGTTATATGGGTGCAGAAGAGTATGGATATGGGTTTATGTTGTTTAGGGGCCACAATTTTGTTATATTTCTATAATTATTACTTAATCAAATTGAAAGGATAGCAAGATAAATCTAGTGAAATGATATATTTCAATATAGAAGAGATGATTTAATCTGTTTTGATTTTTCCAGGAGGATTTGGAAAAAAAGAGCTATTATTTTGTTAAGAGGCTTTATTTCTATCATTATTTCTGTCTGGAGATTTGATTTTCATTTTATTATGTGTATTATTATTTATTTTATTCTAATTAATTTCATTTTGAGACTTAAAAAGACACAAATGTTACATTATATTATATTATATATTACAAATGGCAGTTCGATTCCCCAACTCCTCGGACCCAGAATGCATTGCGGCTTTTACATCCTGTCTAGCGCCGATCAACTTCCTTCCACTCTCTTACCAACACAAAGGCACTGTTGGTCCTGTTGAACGTTTAATTTACGTGCTTTTTTTCCTGTTCCAACTTATGCGGGATCCAACTGTAGGAAAACATGTTCCGCCGGACCGACCAATCAGCACAGAGGAGTAACCCTGGAGTCGGAGTTCACGCTGACAGGTCGTGACGGCCCCTTTTGTCTGCGGCACCCGCTCTAAATAAATAAATGGCTCGACAGCAGCATTGATCTCCTGTGACGTTGAACAGGAAAGGGAAAGCGAGACGGCAGGAGGACAGTGAGGGATGGAAGGATGGATAGTGAGAGTGAGAGAGGGAGGGAGAGCGTGTGGAGGAAGGAGGGTGAGGCTGCCAGCCGATGAGGTAATTGTGATTAATCACTATTTGCAGGGGGCGGCGTGTTCAATGTGCAAAACAAAAGAACAGAGGTGGAGGGCGCCAAGGAGGTGCAGGAGGACCGCGGGCTGGAGGTTGACCTGCCCATTGATCAGGTAACTGAGCACCTCCGCGTGATTAGACGTGATCGCCGGCTTCTCCGGACGGCTTAGGCTCTGCTATCAGACCGGACATTCGAGCAGGATCTGTTTCAGGAACGTCATCGGGAGCACTGGTGCAGCCAGGCGCTTCTTCTCTTTCAGCCAATCACCCGCCTCTATGTAACCCGCAGACGATTACTCCCTGTCCTCTTTGCCTCCATCCACAAACCTCTCTGGTCCTCTTCTAGACCTCCATCAACCCCAACATCCTTCTACCCAGATCTTCTCCTCTGTCCATGTCCAAACCATCTCAGTGTGACATTACCGCCAGAACATCTACCATGACCTGTCCCTCTGATGGACTCGTTCCTGATCCTCTCCCAAACCAAATACCACGGCTGCTCCTACCTGGTCTTCTCCACCTTTCTGAAACTCTTCATCCAACCTGGCTTTTTCCTCCATCCGTTTCAACTATACTCCTCATTCCTCTCAGGTTGAAGCCAAGGTAGTCGAGGAGGAGTGCGAATGCAAGGTGTCCCTCCTGGACTCGCAGTGGACTCTTTCTGCAGCTCCCAAGAAGAACGTGAGTGCACTTTGGTTGAATTCCCACAGGAGGGCTTGCTGTGTGGAGACTCCTTGTTCTCCCCATGTCTGCGTGGGGTTCCTCCAGGTTCTCTGGGTTCTCCGGGTTCCTCCCACAGTCCAAACACATGCAGGAGGTTCATTGGAGACCCTGAATGGTACCGGATGTGTGAATGAGAGGGTGAATGGTTGTAGGTGTGTATGTGGCCAGGTGATTGACTGGTCCAAGGTTGACCAATGACAGCAGGGATCAGAGTGAATGAATGAATGAATTCTTAAATAACCATTTTCCCAGCAACTCAAATTTATTTGTTATGTGTGAAACACAATCAATGCATACTGCACACACACACACACACACACGCACACACACACGCACACACACACGCACACACACGCACAAACATATACAGTATATATATATATATATATATATATATATATATATATATATATATATATATATATATATATATATATATATATATATATATATATATATATATAATATATATATTATATATATATATATATATATATATATATATATATATGAGATATA
>CAAKHD010009766.1:15834-30233 GCA_901007705.1 Fistularia tabacaria | reverse complement strand
TGTAAAAAAAAAAAAACGTTCACCCAACCCCCCTGCCACCCCCCCCCCCCCCCCCCCCCACTCCCCACATGCACCCAGACTTCTATTATATCCATAAAGATTTCCAGTTTTAACCTCAAAGTGTTTGTGACCTGACCTGCAATCATCTTCAACATCTGGGAGAATTTTACCCCATGATAATACTTGGAGGCCATCTGGTATCCCTCACTATTATCATTATGCATTCATTCATTCATTATCTGAATTCTGCTTATCCTGTCTCAGGGTCG
Source organism: Fistularia tabacaria (assembly GCA_901007705.1). Classification (NCBI taxonomy): domain Eukaryota; kingdom Metazoa; phylum Chordata; class Actinopteri; order Syngnathiformes; family Fistulariidae; genus Fistularia; species Fistularia tabacaria. The sequence continues at coordinate 29,964 of CAAKHD010009766.1, read as the reverse complement.
TGGGGGGCGTTGCCAATCCCAGCTGTAATTGGACGAGAGGTGGGGTTCACCCCGGACCACAATTACAGCAGTGTCGTTTCGGCATTTGGGGCCAGTGGGGCCTGGCCCCACCTGATAGCGCTGTTGAGCACTATGCCGGCTCAAAATAATTGTGAAGAGAATTGGTCCTCTTTATAGAGTCATAATCTATCAATAATATTTTATCAAGAATAATAATACTCAATAAATACCAATTATGTTACAAAGGCAATTTCGTCATAAACATTTATGCATATTCCAAAGGCTTTGCCAAGGCCAAGATCAATGGCTTAATTTCTCAGTGGCGCAGTTATTGTGGTCCCAAGGCTGAAATCATCCAATTAAAACACTGGAATGACATACGTCAAGACGTAATCAACATGTTCAGTTTTGGCGAATGGCAGTATGCTGCAGCAAGGTAGTTTGGTTTTCATCGGGACCAAAAAGACAACAAAAGCAATATGAATGATGTAGATTCTTTGATGAAGGGTATTTTTATTTTGAACCATTCAAAGGTTTTATTCATAGCCTGAATTTTTAAGGCTATGAATAAAAATGGATTTTGGTCTTGAATTGAATTAGAATTTATTGTGTAAGCTTTGCTGCTTGTGGATGTAAAGTGCCCACTCTTGTAAGATAAGCTAATACTTTATTGATCCCCATAGGGGAAATTCGGGGATTTGTGCCCCACTCAACTTTTCATGCCAGAGACGCTACTGAATTACAGACATACAAGCATTCACACTCTGATTCACAGGTCCGGGCAATTCAGAACGGACGGAATCAAACCAGGGACATTTGCCTCGCAAATGTTAACCAATGCAACCCGAATAAAAATGATAATAATAGTAACAACAACAACAATAATAATAATTTGTTATTATTATTATTATCATTATTATGTATTAAATTATTTATTTCATTATGTATTATCAATATCATTGTCATTATTATTATCATTATTATTATTATTATTATTATTATTATTATTAGTAGTAGTAGTAGTAGTAGTAGTAGTAGTAGTAGTAGTAGTAGTAGTAGTAGTGGTAGTAGTAGTAGCAGTAGTAGTTGTAGTAGTAGTAGTAGAAGTGGTAGTAGTGGTAGAAGTAGTAGTGGTAGTAATATTGATATTATATCATCATTATTGTGAAATCATTTATTTTATTAGTATTATCAGTTATAAAATATTATTATCGTTGTTATGGTTAATAATACTTATAACAATAATAATAATGATAACTTTTCCCTCCTTCAAACTTGGAATGTCATGGATTTTTCATGGATTTTTCCCCCCTGTTGTTGTCTCTCATGCTCCAGTCATTTAGCATCACTGAGAAAGAATAAAAGAAATTTGAGGCTTGTTTCCCCCATGGAATGTTCTGACTCCATTCCATTGTACTGAAGGGAAGATCGTCGCCGGAGACGACCGCCATTCACGTTATCGATTGTGTTAGGAAAAGGAAGCATCACCTTGAAATCCAAACAGATGTTACAATGTAAATTCAACAACCTTTCATGGCTGACTGTGCCATCGGGAAGGTTTAGACACTTTTATTCGAATTGCAAAAAAAAAGCCCGCAAGCATTATGTTCATAGACACGGCGTAATACTTTCCAGCATCTGAAGCGCCCACGGTTCTGATGCAGCCTCAATTCCAGCAGCGCTCATGACTTCCCTTCAGGATATGTGCATGCGGGGTAAACCCCGGTGTCTATCCTGGTCCCAGATTCATCCGTGCCACTGCTGTCCCTGGTTATAAATCAAAATTGGCATGAAAAACTAAATAACAGGACGGTTTCCAGTCAGGATTGGAATTCACTCATTTCGCATTAGGCACGTGAGACTGGGAGATACTGCTGGGCTGAGTTCGGCTGGGATTCTCCTTCAAAAGTTATTGGCACCGTGTATAATGGCCTTGTAATTTATGGGCACTGTTAGGGTCACTGACAGTAGTTGTAAAGCATCTTGACTGATCGGCTGGATGTGGGATGCGGGCCGTCATGGAGTATTGTCCCCCCGCATGTGAGAGCGGCGCGCCGGGAATCACGGCGCTCGTCCCGTCGCAGATAAATTACTCCGCACAGTCAAATTAAGTTGTTGTAAATTACCTCGCGGGCCCTAGAACCGGTCCTGAGTGATGACCTTTACGCCTATTTGACTTTAACTCTTATTTATGTTAATCGCATCAGTATTATACTGTCAGTAAAACTGTGTCACATTTGAAAAGGTCATTGTTTTGCAGTCTCGCGTGTGACGGGGACTTAAAGAAATACCTTGTTTATTGCCGGGAAGTTGACGATGGCCGGAATGTCACAAAATGTAAACATCGTACTTCTTTTCCTTCTTTTCCAGGAAGAGTGAAGCACTAACGATTCTCACCGGCGCGACTTTATCAAGGTATGCACTGGAATGATTCGATAATAACGCCATGCTAACCATCTGGGAAACCAGGAGTAGTAGAGGGTCCGACTGAGCGGGCGTCCCTCTGATCGGAGGGTTGGCGGTTCTATCCCCCACTCCTCACGTCTGTGTGCCGAAGTGCCCTTGGGCAAGACACAAAGACGCACAACAGGAATAACTTGCAGTCTGGATAATAAGGGACTCAAACCAGTGCATCCTGATATATATGATCAGGAAGTAATCACATGGTCTATAACGGGATGGGCTATTCATTCTTGTGAAGGGCCATATGAAAAACCTGAATGGTGTCGGAGGGCCGAAACAAACGATAACACATAAGCAACACACTTTTATAACATGGACGGAATAAGATATTTTTCATTCATGTGCTGATTTACATCACGCGGACCAGAGAGGGATACCCGAAGGGCCACAAAGTGGCCCCTGGGCCATAAAATGCCCAGGTCTGGTCGACAACATTAGCCCACTTCATGTTATCACAAGGAATAGTTTCCGTATCCTGTATCTCTCTGGTTCATTCATTCATGCCTGGGAGAGCGAGAATGAAAATGTGTGTGTGTCATCTCATTCCTCTTACGCCTACTGTTATTTTCCCAACATGCACGCTGAAATACAATATACCTCGGAGGCCGCATGGCAGAGAGCAAGCCTCGTGACGAGGGGGGGGCGGGGCTTCGATCGTCGGTTTGTTGTTGTTTTTGAGTGTGTGTTGCTTTTGAATCGCATCTGACGATGAAAACGGGCCCTGCTCCGCGGTGCTTCCGCTGCACGCCGCCGCTGCCCGCTGGCTCCAGGCTCCATCAAGGGCCCTGGGAACATTTTTTTTTTCAGTTCCCCACCCTGAGCGCTATGTATAATTTATCGCACAATTCGTCCCGAGAGAGCCGCCCATCTCAAACTTTAAATGTAATTTAACACTCGGCCTCCTGTTTCCTCCATGTAGCGCGGACCGGCTGCGGTCGGAGGGCGAGTCCACCCAGGTACTTCCCTGTTGTCCGGCAAATAGACTTTGTTATCAGTGGTTTCCTCTGTGGGAGCATCACTATTCAGTGTTCAGCTGGAGCAGTGTGTCCAACCCCCCCCCACCTTCCGGAAGCCATCTGCTCATGTATAAGATGAAACAATGTTATAAAACAAATAAAAATGTCTTGCCTCTTGACAGCCCCATCGTGGATATACGGCCTCTTATTTCAGCAAATAAATTGCATAATTACGTGCGGTTATGAATATTGCATGCAGCCCCACACTGTGCGCAGTGAGACGCCTAATTGCGGACTTTAATTATTAAGAAGCAAAGGTCCCGTGTAGGTTTTTTTTTTTTGCGAGAAGCACTTTTGATAGATTTTTTTTGCAATTTTTTTCCGGTTAATTTATTTTTGGGGGGCTTGTGTCTAATCAGAGACGGCGGACGGTGTAACCGCTCTTGAGAGAGACTCAAGACCATGGAGAGGAATTACCGTGCTGATTAAATCTACTTAAATCGACTAATAACTTAATGATATAGGAGTGGTTCGAAAAAAAACCTGCATGCTTTAATAGTGGCTGCGATCAAGAACACAAGGGCACAGAAGTGGGTGGAATGAGTGCTTTTGCCGTCGACCCCACAGCTCGGGGTCGGATATTTCCGCAGGACGTGCAGCATTGAAAGGCAGCAAAGTATGCGGTCGCAATGTATCAACACGAACAGGATCATTTCACATTATACGCACCGTAGTGGCACTTTGTGTTTCACGTGAAGCACTTCGACGAAAAGCTACATGACACCTCCTCGTCTCTGAGAAACAGAGACATGTTCCACTTAGTTCACTTAGCATTGAGAAACCTCGGCTTCAGGAGGCGAGTAGAAAGAACAGGCTGCCGTACGTATTGCTTCAAATATAGCACCGGAACTGCACGATGCGGTCGGCTATAAAAGCTAATGGCTCCGACATGGACAAAATAATCGCTGACCCGTTTAATTGGCAGTTCTGTTGCACCGCGACGGCGAGAAAGTCGGTTCGCTGCAACTGGCGGACGAAGATAATAGCCGGGCTCCACGCCCGTCCTCTTACAAAATGCATGTCGGTCTGACGCTTACGAAACTGCTTTTCATCAAAGTCAGCAAAAAAATGTTAACAATTGATTGATATCGATGTGCGGATCCCCTTGGTATGTGCAGATGCTGACATCTCCCGTGTCTTCAATGAGCGGGCAAACTATTCTTTCAATATTGGACTCAGGTTTACCGGTCAGGCCTACTCGCACACACAAGGAATTCAGCTCTGGTTACACCTTGTACTGACATAGTCTTAAACAACTACAGGACAACAGGACGTTACACAATACTATAATACAATAATTAAAAGCACAAGGCGGTTAAATCATGATTGAAGTGGTCAGAGAGGCACTGCAAAGACATAAATAGAATATGGAACATGTCTGTATTTAGGAAGCATGTATTTCAACCACACCAGGGATGTGTATCTCTACACATGGCCCTGTGATGGACCGGTCCAGGGTGAACCCGCCTCTCATCCTCTCGACTCCAGCACCGCTGCAACCCTGAGTGCATGATAAGTGGTGCAGATTGTGAATGAACGAATTAATAGATAAATGAATGAGACATTTTCATATTCTCACAGACTCTCACTTGAGTATTTTTTTCGGCCCCTTTTGTAACATTTTGCAGCTGGATCCATTTGGCAGCTTCTGTGTCTGCTTGCTCAAGGGCACGCAGGGGCTATAATGGAGGTCCAATCACATTCTCGGTGGGACAAAAGAGCCGGTGAACATTGATATTTTTGAGTAGGCTTCATTTAAATTGCCAAAGGTGGTTTCATAGAGAGACCCAGCATGTCAGGAGATATGTATTGGATCTGCAGGGGGAGGGGGAGTGGTGTTGGTATTTTTTTTAAAAAAAAAAAAAAAAAAAAAAAAAAACAAGACAAGAAAAAACCTTTTTGCCACTATCATCATCCAAAGCTACTGGGAGGTCACTTCAACCCCCCCCCCCCCTCCGCGTTCCAGCCTGGTAGCTGCCAACTGTGTGAGGCTAATGGCTGGAAGCTCTCAGTGTGACAGAGTAATATAGAGTCAGCAAGAGAGCGCGCCGCCATATCTGTTTGACCGCACTGTACATACTGATTATACAGCGATGAGGAAATGGTCTAAAAATAAAAGTAAATGGAGAACGGTAGATGATACAGCTGAGCTCAGATTGCTGAGTGCTGGCTTTGCAGCCACGACAAATGATTATGAGACTGGCCGGACGGAGGGAGACGTATTGTTGTCCTCGCCGCTGACCTCCGCAGTGTCACGCCGGGCTGTGACTGTGACTTACAGACGCGGGGAGTTAAACGCTAAATACCCCATGGTGCCTTTAAGTGGCCCACTCTTTTTACACTATTTTGATTCATTCATTCGTTATTCATGTCGCTTCTCTGGAATCTAGGATCGATCACAGGGCCGCAAGTTGAGACAGACAACCATTCAATCACTCATTCACACGCATGGAAAATGAACCTGCTGCCTGTTCTTGTACTGTGGGAGGAACCCTGAGAACCTGGCGAACCCCACGCAGACATGGGGAGAACGTGGAGACTCAACAGAAAAAGGCCCCTGTCGGAATCCAACCAGGGACATTCTTGATGTGAGGCAGAGGCGCCAACCACTGCATCGCCATCCACTCCTATCTTGCATAGCAATGACCGTAGCGGTGAATATTTTTAATATATTCAGGGTCTTTGAGGGATTAAGGGTGATTTTGATTTATATTCATTGGAGGTTTGGATTAGATAATCTTCAGTTTTGACAATAAATGAAACATGTAACATATTACCCGACAATAATAATTCATTCTGTTTTTGTAGCAGAAATAGTTAACCATCTCCATTTATGCTGAGCCGGGTTTCTCAATGTGATCCTGGGCTGAAATTTAGAACCGATCCAAATCTCACGTTCACTAACCTCCCTGAACCTCATTGTCCTTATTCATTTTCTCCAGAGAAACTCATCCTCAATCTATCACTTGCTTCCCCTTCTTCTCGTCCCCTCTTGGCTTCTCTTTTTCTGCTCCCAGACTCGCTGTCCTTGGTAAGATGGATGTTTACAGATGGCCCTGTTCTTACTCTCTGTATCTGCCTTGCGCTTTGACACTTGGCCCGCTTTCCGGGCCCGTCAGTCCGTCACCTCGGGGAAAAAAAAGCTCAGCTTCCTCGAGGCTCAGCAGACGTGTGTCATATGACAAACCAAATGGGTTCTCACACCCTTTATCGCGAGCTAGTCGATCCATGGAGACAGTGAGCCACTTACACAGTTGGGTTGTCCTACAAGCACCACAGACAGGGCGCTTCTGATTCCAGACATGCATTGTTCAGAGAGGTGACACGTCCTGGAGTATCATATGATGTTTTTTCAATATTGGGATTTGTCTTGGTGCCTCGTGCAATGCGGTGATTGACTCCAGAAAGACTAAATAAGGTGGTAGATCAGACTAGACATTTGATTGTAGGAACCCAGATCTTCTTCATTCGCCCTCTCTCCATGTCCAAACCATCTCAGTGTGACTTCATCTCCATAACATCGAATGTGTTGTCACTCTGACGTACGCATTCCTGATCCTCTCCATCCTCCTCACTCCCAAAGAGAACCTCCAAATCTACACCTCTGCTGCCCCCGGCTCTGCCTCCTGTCCTCTCCTCAGTGTCTCCACCCCGGACACCACGGCTGCTCTAACCTCCGTCTTCTCCACCTTTCTGATGCTCTTTTATCACCCCTGACACTTTTCTCCACCCGTTCCAACCTGATTGACCTTCAGTATTTAAATTCCTCCACCTCATCTCGACTCCCTGTAGCCTGACCATTCATGGATTCTGTCTCGCTAACCTTCATTCCTCTTCTTTCCAGGGCACAAATCCACCTCCCAAGATTTCCACCTGCTCTCACGTTACATCACAATGTCATCTGCAAACATCGCAATCCAATGGTGATGCCGGATCAGCCTCATCTGTCAGTGCGTGGAGGGTTTTGGAAAATATGACGCATGTTCTTCCTCTGCTCGTATGGGTCACCTCTGAGTTGTTTATTTCACAACAATGATTTAGAGAAAACGCTCCAATTTTCCATCCGCAGTGTACATTTTTAACAATGCACGTTGCCGTAACGATGAAGTAAAAGTAACAAAAGTGTAATTACTGTAATATGCTGTGCCCAATTACAGAACTATGCCAACTCTTCTCATGCCTCTACAATTTCATATATGGATTTAGAAAATAATCCAGACAAAGACTCTGCCTGCTGTTCGTACACTGTAATGTGCAGGCTCGACGCTAGCATACATCAGGGGTCCCCTGATTCCCGGTCCCCTGGCCGGTACCGGTTCGCAGATCATTTGATACCGGCCTGCAAAGAAAATGTTTCTTGGTACAAATTATGATTTTTTCATTTGACCTTACGGGTCTTATTTTGAAAAACGACTGTTTCCGCCTTTGCCTGACTGCTGCACTGAACTCTGTCGCGCCATTTCATCCATCAGCTACCACAAGCTAGCCCTTGAAAAAATGAGCCAGAAGCAAACGTCGCTGGAGAGTTTTTCCAGGTGGAAACGAGCAAACGATGAGACCGCAGAAGCATCGCAGACTGCCAGTAAAAAGACAGCTGCATTTAAAAGAAAATGGCAAGACTTCTACCTAAGTTACGGGTTCATCGCAAAAGGTCATACACAAGCTTTGCGCCTGCTATGCATTATTTGCGGTGAACGGCTATCTAATGAAGTTATGAAACCCTCAAAACTGCTTTGCCACATTCAGACAAAACACCCTGCGCTAAAAGACAAGCCCTTGTAATTTTTTTGAAAGAGAAAAATGTCACTTTGAAGAACAAAAGCAGTTTTTGAGGGTCACTACTTCAACGAACGTGTCTGCACTGAAAGCATCATTCTTAGTTGCAAACCGCAAGGCTAAAGCTAAGAAGCCTTTTACTATTGGGGAAGAATTGATTCTGCCTGCTACGAAGGATGTTTGCTGTGAACTTTTTGGAGAGGATGAGGTAAAAAAGGTAGCTGACTCTGCAGTGAATTGATGATGAATTCCAATGGTGATTTGATATAACAGTGCAAAATTATTGTAATTGCCTGATATGAAGTGTAATCGTTGTATTCAAATTAAATACTGTGAACTGAAATACAGTTTTTATTATTTGAACCCCTGCACCTCTAACCGGTCTGCGGAAAGATTTCATGCATAAAACTGGTCCCTGGTTACAAAAAAAAATGTTGAGGACTGCTGGCATACGTGTTTTTACCACACCTGGAGTTATCATTATCTTCATTATTTTTGAAACTTTCACTTTAATGACACTTTCAAGACCAGCTATTTCAATCTCCGCATGTTGTATTCTGATTTATTTTGAACAGAGACAAGTTTTGCTGCCCGCACAGCGAGGCGTTCAAGCTTTTCAACCGCCGACAAATAATCCGCTCTGATTGGGACCACTTTACATGACGGCACACTGTGCCTTTTTTGATTGATCCATTCGATTTCACCGCCATGATAAACATATAACAGCCATCATTTACCTCTGGGATGCGTGGACCTTCGCCTTCGGAGATCTGGGCTTGATTTCTGCACGTTAATCGGGGGGATGATAAATCACTCGGTGCACATAAATTAGGCCCATACCTGTGCGGTTACCCGTGGTGGAGCGTCCTTTGTCTGCACTCTGGGAATTTGGCTGGGGATGTTCAGTCCTGTTAAAAATGCGGTCTTTGTCTATCCTCTAACCATACAATTTCTTCCATTTTAATCTCGGCACGCAATTCGAATATTATCCTTTAGCCGCTCCTATCATATGTAATGAATGCACTGCCCCGGAGTTGAGAGTGGTAATTGATTAAAAACCATGTTCTTCGGTGTGTGTGCCGTGATAAGGCTCTGCGTTGTGATGCGTGTGTGTGTACATGTAAGGGAGGGGGGTAAATGTGTGTGAGGACGGGACGGGACATCGAAGTTGTCACACGTGTTATGGCTTCATTCCATCGCGGCTAATGAAGACGCTGCAAGAGCCCTTCCAGGTTGCACTGTGAGGTCACTTGAAAGGCAGGATAATGACAGATTAAGTCTAAATCATAGCCGTGCTTTAGTTGCGCCGCATTTCATGAACAAATCATCAGCACATGATCTGGCAAAATGTGTCTGCCTTCATTTCCCCTTGTCCGTCTCTCTCTGCGCAAATCCCCCCGCATCTCATTTAGCGGATTGCGGTGGGCTTTTTTATAAATCCTCGATATTGATGAAATATGCTTTCATTAGCGTTCGCGTATCTCTGCATATTTTAACGCGCTGCTCTCGCTGCTGCTCCTCGTCGCTTTGTGTTCTGCCTCTGACAGCGATGCAGCTTTTCATTTGTAGTAGCCCCACGGCTTTTAAAGGAATGTATTCGGTCCTCGAACGGTTGCGATCAGTGTTCCAAATCGGCTTGCGCAGCAACAGGCCTTGGGTCTCAGTGAACGAACAGGTATGTGAGACGATTACCACGAAAACAAAGCAACAAGTCGAGATCAAACCGTAGACTTTGGAAAGGGTACTTTTAGGTATGTGACCTAAGAGGAAACAGCAGGACACACCTTTGGTTTGAAATGTCAAACTCAGCATGCCATTTGAATCTTCTAATCAAATTGTTCGTCTTTCTCAACAACACTATGGGTGTCGACCTTGAGAGCTAAGTGGAGCCAGTAACAGAAAAAAGTTGATTCTTTCTTTCATTCAAACCATATTCCTACTTCTTCTTGTCCCCTCGTGCACCACAGCCAATCATATTCCTTCATCTAACTCTCTCCGCTGCACCCTCTTCCCTTACACAAAATAACTTCCTATTCTCTTTCCTTCCATCCATGAATCCCCTCCCTGGTCTTTCTCCAGACCTCCAACCTCAGATCTTCGCCGTCCCTCCTCTGGACGCATCCACTTCAATAGCTCAAAGTGGGAAACCGATCCCAGATGTGGATTCGAGGCTCTATCTGTACGTCCTTTCGACTGAAACCCGTCGAAGGGCCAATATGTTGTTGGGAATCGTCCATTTTGATGGAGGAATTGTGGGATTCGGAGTCACTGTGCATGCATTAACTAGAAAGTGGTAATTCATACAAATAGATTAATCGGCATGAACAAGTTCGTTTTGACAGCCGCGGTTTTAATGCACCGCCCTCAGTGCATTTGACATATCCAGGTGTTATGATTGCCTCTCATATCAGCCTCCACACAGGCAGAGACAAATAAACAGGGTAATATTTGGAAAGCTCTGGTAGTTGATTTGTAGATTCACAGATATTTGCTCTATTTAATTAAAGTCCTGAGGGAGCGGCGAGGGGAATGAATGGAGGATGAAAAAAAAAAAAAAAGTCCACGATGCTAATTTATTCTATCATCACCGAAATCTCCTGGCTCTCTGCGGCTCTCCGCACAAAATTGCCAGCAAAGTGCCAATTTTAGTTGACCGCTTGCTGTTTGCTGGGAAACTCTGCTTCCTGGTTTAATAACAAATAGCAGAAAAAAAATAGGTGATGGAGAGGGAGGAGTGTGTGCATGCATGTGTCCATGAAGCAGGGAGGGGGTTTTGGGGGGTTGGGGGTAAAGGAGAAGTTTACAAATGGAATCCATCATTTTTCATGCGGAGGGGTGACATCCCTCCGTCAGCCAATTTCACTTCGATTGCCCAGTCCCCTGGTTCATTGATATCTGCATTAGAGACCTTTGTTAAAGGTCTCATCTAAATGCATTGAAAATCGCCCTGCTCCCTCTGTGCGCCTCCTGTTGTTAAAAGTGTGTGCGCTTGCATTCGTGTCGCCCGCATCGAGATTTGCCTACTTGGCTTTGTCTACATTAAGGATGGTCTTTGCGGCGAGACGTCGGCCAGCCCATGAGGGGAAAAAAACACGTAGCGGGGAAGCAAACAAAGGCCAGCGTAGCTGGAGCTGCCAGGGATTCACCGTAGGCACGGACATCTCAGAGTTACTCATTAAACCTCTCGTGTCCGTCCACCTCACGTCGTTGAGGCGCCCGGAGAGACGAGCCCGACCGCCAGCGCGACCCCTCGGATGTGGAAAGGGTTTCAATTCAGATTTACACAAATATGACAGTGTGAACTCGCCTCAAGTGTGTCTATTAACCAAAACAACCAACTTTCCTCTTCGCCTGGCTGCTGGCTGCGCTTCCTCTGCCAGTGACACTCTTAAAAACGTTCAACTGCACCGTGGCCCAACCTCTTTGCCCAACCCTTCTTGATATTAAGACGATCTATGGCGTCCAACCCGTCCGTCTGCGCCCCCCGGCTCCATACCGTCGTGGCGCTGAGGGGCTAAAGTTAACGTCAATCTGCCGGGCCCCTCCGCAACAATCTCACGGCTTAATTTCCATGCAAGTCCGAGTGCTCTTGAGCTCTGAGAGCTGTCACTCACACACTCCAATTTTGTTTTTCCCACTTCGGTGAGTGCACCTCGACGGGAGCCCGCACACCGAGGGGTTACACCTGAGGGTTCCTAAACATGTGAATCATACATGGAAGTGGAGGATTTCATTAAGTAGCCGGGCGATATCTCCTGGCACTCTCAAAAGATATATTAAGGAAAGTAATTAACAAAGTTGATGATTTGAAAATGACTAATAATTTGTTGCTGGAGGACGTCCCCGCGGTGCTGTCCCGGAGGGTTCCCATTGGTTGAGCAGTTTGCAGCTGTGCATCGGCGCCGGAGCGCTGTTGCCCCTTTGCAAACCGTGTCTGAATCCACTTTCAGACGACTTTGAGAGTCATTTCCGATGGCAGGTTCGGAGGCTTTGTGGCGATATGGCAATAACACATCGTACAGGGAGTGTCTGTCACTGCCTGCCGCTGGTTTGAAATGGAAATGTGTGTGTTTGATGTGTTCCACTGTTTTCTCATCTCCGGTGTCACACGTATTTATATATTAAACATGAATTAAAAGGGGCTCGACCGCTCAAAGGCCGTGGCCCTTATTTAGATGTGATGTATGCGTATACTCCCCGCTGCCAGTGCCCTATCTTTTAAATATATATAGAGCCCATGTGAGGTGGAAATGTCAGCGGAAAACTCAAAAACGGGCACGGCCGAAAACCCCGTGAATGCCGGCGAGATTGGATGTGAAGTCAGCACAAGGGTCACTGACAAAAGAAATTGGGTTCTATGCAGAGCGCTTGCACACACACACACAAAATTTCTCTGCCAAAAGGTAGAAAGCAAAGCTCTCACTGGCTCTTTCAACCTATCATTATTTCTCATAAATCCAAACTAGCCAAAACCACTGCCTCTGACAGCTTGACTGATGAGTTTACCGTTGTGAATGTCAAGAGAAATGCTCTCCCCGTGCCTTATCTCACCCCCGCTCCTCACTGCAAGTGAGACTCGAGGTTTATGGAGACAAGGCGCGGCTGTTGTGATGAGCATTCCCCGCCGATAATGAAGGGCACTGCTCTGCCGTGTCAGCCCCGACAGGCAGGCAGACACACAGGCACTCCAGGACACCGTCCATTTACGCGTTAGTGTCTTACGTCTTCCTCTGAACGAACACCTCCTGTCTATCCTTACACCGCGCCGGAGCCATGTTTGTCGTTTTGCCGGGAGGCAATCAAATCAAAGCCATTCATGAATGCATCTGCTATTCCGTTCACCAAACACTCGCGTTTTTTCAAAAGATCACCAAGCGGTCCCTGTGGAGAATTTGGTGTCGGAACACAAAATAAAGAATAGAGTTATGGAATCATATGTGTTTTATTTTGAAAATATGCCACTTCTGCCTGCGGGTCACTCCTGCACTTTGGTTGTGGGTTTTTTCCGTGCATCATTGATTCAGCAAGCTAACTCTCGATAATACGCCTCGTGAACAAGTGCTGGGCTCCCCCTGATTCTGAATTATGGTAAGTAGATATTGATGTGATAACCGCTTGATAGTTATTAAAAGTGCATAATAAGGTGTTTTGGTTACTCACCTTCAATATAATTATATTAAGTAAGTAGTAATTACTATAAACTCTTACAATGTAAAAATCACATTAATTCAAAGGTAAAGTAATGCCCAATTAATCGGGGGGGATTTATCGACCCATTGTCTATAGGTTATTTATTCGATTATTTCCAGGTTTTCTGTTTCCTGGTAACAGTATTTATATTGTATTTCAGATGTTTTCAGAAAGTAGTAATTTTTAAAACATTTAAATTGGGTAACGACAGTAAAACAATGCTGTTTGCTTCCTTTTGTGGAGAGGTGTCATAAAAAATCCCGCCTAAGACTTCACATGGGTTTGGCTGGCTTTGACCGACGGTATAGACACCTCAAATTTCCCCTGACATGTATGCTCTTCTTAGGGTTGTCTTGCTGGATCTGTATCCAAGCATGAGACGGAGGCGGTTTGAAGAAGCATATCACAACATCGTCTGCAAAGGCTTCATTTTTTCAAATCACTTCTTGCTTCACTTCTCTCCGGCTGTTGCTGAGAAGTTTTTCCGCACTTTGTGTCACCGCGCGTCCTCTGGTGTGAATCAGGGTTAAAACATTTGTTTATTGTGAGGAGGGGGGTGGGGTGGGGGTGGGGGTGCTGAGCTAAATGTCAAGGATGATGAGGCGGGGGAGGCTCGCGGCGCCGCCGCGGTAAAAGGTGTCTTCCCATGGTAACATCACAATCTCCCCATCCTCCGTTTTACTGT
>CAAKHD010009766.1:3531-15814 GCA_901007705.1 Fistularia tabacaria | reverse complement strand
CGCGTTTGTGTCCCCGGGGGTCCCTGGGGGGTAAATGGGGGTAAAAACTTTTGTTTTTTGGGGGGGGGGGGGGGGGGGGGGGGGGGGGGGTGCTGAGCTAAATGTCAAGGATGATGAGGCGGGTGAGCCTCGCGGCGCTGCCGCGATAAAGGCTGTCTTCCCATGGTAACATCACAATCTCCGACATCCTCCGTATTGACTGTGCAATTTATGGCCGGGAGAACCGAGTGTTCCAGTCCTGCTGCTTCACCGAGAAATTTAATTCACACGTTATCTTCGAGAACATCCCTCCTCCTTTCACTCGGCGTCAGGAGGAGGAGGAAGAAGGGAAAGAGCGGGATGTCAAACTGTGCAGTTCAGAACAAGCAATAATGCCTTAATGGCTAAAGAGTAATTTCTGTGGTTCCGAACAAATGGGAATCCAAACAAGAGGGTGCATCTGGTGGGCGAGGATTTCTACTTCAATTACACCTTCATTCATTCATTCATTCATTCTCTATCCTGCTTCTCCTGCTATCCGAGCTGTCTTTGGACGAGAGGCAGGCAGGGTCAGCCGTCAATCACAGGGACACATACAAAGACAAACAACCATTCACCCTCTCTGGGTGATGCAGAGTGTCCAGTGAACCTCCTGTATGTATTTGGACTGTGGGAGGAACCCGGAGAGCCCGGAGGGGCCCCACGCAGACATGGGGAGAACATGGAGACGCCACACAGAAAGGTCTCCAATGGGAATCCAACCAGGGACCTTCTTGCTGGATGCAATATGCCACTTTCAATGGTCTTTAAACATAGCAGAATCATCATGCATGCCATGATACAAAAGGGTTACTGTCTATCAGCCTTGTTGTCATGACAACCGATCAAGAAAGAATCTGTTATATTGGAATTTAACCCGAATGGGGGCGAATAGGGGCAAACGTCTCCCAGCCCCCTTCCATTCCCGGCGTCCAAGAGTTATCCCGGAGGACACAGAAAGGCCTCCTGTGCGATTCCAACCAGGGACCTTGTTGCTGCGAGGCAGACGTTCCAACCACTGTGCTCTCCACAGTTACACATGTAGTTCAATTTTAATTTCAGTGACTATTAAAAACAGAAAACAGAAGAACCCTAGGTAGGTTGTCAGCAATTTGGCTTTGGATATGACACTCAGATGGGCTCTCACCTGCGCGCCATGCATGTTTGCTAAGCATCTCGTGAGTGTGTGTGCAAGTGTGTGTGAGTCTGTGTGTGTGTATGTGTGTGTACGTTCGCACGCCGTATGATTCTTTCATGAGCTGTGTGCTGGCTCGCCTTTCATGATTGCGCTCTCGCTGAGCACTTAATCAATACCCGTCATCTCGAACCCATCCTCCAAAATGGACTCCCGTTATTTGCACGTCAGAAATCGCCACACGGCCATGTGGCCTTTCCCTCTGCACCATCTCCGGGTTTAACATATCATGCACAGGTAATTTATGGTATTTGATGAGGCCACACATGCAAAATTACCATTTGAATTAGTGAGGTTTCTAAATCACTTGAGATTGTGAGGCTTTGCAGAGTCATTACAAACCATGTCTTATTCCTCAGCCTTCTCAGAAAACAAACAGTGCAATGTGCAGTGATCCGTGTTCGAAACACAGTCAGGAAAATAGTTTTTGAAAATTAGACCTTGAAGAATTCCAAGCCGGGTAGGTAATTGGAGGTCAATAGAAAGCGATGCTCTATGACGAAGCCGAGCCTGGAGAGAGAGAGAGACAGAGAGAGGGCGAGAGGGAGGGAGGAGGGGAAGGGAGAGAGGAGCCAGCGGAGTGTCAATCAGCCTGCGTTTTTGCCCGCGTTGCCCCTTAATTTAATCACTGTTTAATTACTGCCGTCCCCAGAGGGGCGCTCTGTTAGGTTCAGTCACTGAGCTCCTTCCCTCCCTCTCCGTCTCTGCGTAGGTATTTAGCCCTCGGACACTCTGCGAAGCAGGGGCCGCTTCCTCAGAAGCCTCAGCAGTATTTCAGCCTCACCTCGGGGGCCCCGAGCACAAATCTGCTGATGATAATGTCAAGGGCAAGCACATATGCATATGTCTGATGATAGCTGCCTGCAGGAAACACCGCAAACACATAACTTTATCCGGCAGGGATAAGGGCAGGGGGAGCTGGAAATGTCTTCGAGTCCCAACTACCGACTGAATTTCCACCGAAGTCTCTCCGCGAAAGTTTGGCTGAAATCATGAAATCCAGGGGTGATGCAAGAAAACCGCTGCTGGATGGGTTAGAAAAACAACCCGGCGCTGAATGACGCCCGTTTCTTATCTGCGGCCCGACCTCGACGCAGTGGTTTCCCAGGATCTATGGTAGATCCACTGCCACAGATCCTACGCAGGCACAGCGCCGGGGGAATAGCCTGCGCTCATCTCTCGAGCCGTACTGATCAATATGAATATAGCATGGTAATGATCTGGTGCCCTGGATGTAAGGCCCCTGTGTCTCCTTCCTGATTTGGCAAAAAAAAAACCAACAGTTCCTTTTCCCAGAGATGCAACACCAATAATGTTGTTGTTGAAATTATTATGATTATTATTATTATTATTATTATTAGTAGTAGTAGTAGTAGTAGTAGTAGTATTATGATAGGGTTAAATCAATAACAGCAACAACAGCAACAACAACAACAACAACAATGATAATAATAATAATAATAATAACATAGCAATACAATTTTAAAAATAAAATGGACCATGATGTTTGCAGATTACATTATGATTTGTAGTGAGAGCAGGGAACAGGTTGAGGAAAATCTTGAGAGGTGGAGGTATGCTATGGAAAGGAGAGGAATGAAGGTTAGTCGCAGCAAGACAGAATATATGTGTGTGAATGAGAGGAACCCGGGTGGAGCGGTGAAACAACAGGGAGTGGAGATCAAAAAGGTGGAGGATTTCAGGTACTTAGGGTCCAGAGCAATGGATAGTGTGGAAATGAGGTAAAGAAAAGGGTTCAAGCAGGTTGAAATGGGTGGAGAAAAGTTTCAGGGGTTTTATGTGATAGAAGAATATCAGCCAGAAGGAAACGAAAGGTGTACAAAACAGTGGTGAGACCAGTGATGCTGTATGGTTTGGAGACAGTGGCACTGAACACAAGGCAGGAGACAAAAGATTTATGGACGTTGTGAGATAGGACATGAAGATAGTTGGCGTGAGAAATGAGGATACAGAGAGTAGGGTTAGATGGGGAAGGTTGATTCGCTGTGGCGACCCCTGAAGGGAGAAGCCAAAAGGAAAAGAAGAAGAAAATAAGAATAAAAATAAAAATAAAATCGATAAAAACGATAGTGATAATATTTTATTATTATCAATAATATTATAATAATCTTAGTCAATATTATGATTATTATCTGATAAATTTCTTTCCCTGTAGTTTGCTCTGCTGCCTCCACCCGTTCGTTTGCCGCTCCCTTCCAGCAGTGATCTCTGGAGACGCCATTGGGAGGTGGGGAGGCGAAAACGCAGCATTAATTGACCAAACATTGAAAGACCGAATGTTTTGGAAATGACCAATACATCAGGTTGTAAAGTATCGTGCACTCTCCGTAGCTTTTATTCGAGATGCATAGGTGCCAAGACCAAAATCGAAAGCAGCGGGGGGGGGAATTGTAACTCTAATCTCTTTAAGCTGCCGTCTACAGCCTTATTTGCGTCGAGGCCGGGATTCTCACAGTGAGTGCCGAGACAAGTAATGCGATCGATGTCCCGCCCGCTTCTGACCCCGCAACAAAGGTGAAACACGTGTGGGAATCTTGCGTCATGAGATCGTATCCCTCACAACGCTTGTTTACCCCTCCATCAGACGTGATGACGGAGCTTGAGCAGGGCGAGGAGCTCACAAAGCGCCATCACCACATCCTGCCAGCGCCACTCTATGAAACGGATTGAATAGTTAATGTGGTTTAAATAAAGGCTCTATATGTTAATGGGCAGGGTTTAGCTCCCATTGCGGATGGGTCTCCACGCGGTGGCAGCAGTGGTTGGAGCTCGCAATTAAGATTAATGTCGTTTCATCAGGCGCTTTTTTAAAATTTTGATGCGGCTGCAAACAAAGAGCAAGAAAAGAGAAAGGGCGAGTGTGTGTCCTGGTTGGCCACAAGAGGGGAGTAGCTCGCTGCAAAGACCAAAGGTAAGTCACACACTCGAGAGATCTGAGATATATTAACTACAAGGTATCATGTTCTATTTCACTTTTAGAGGTTCTTGGACTTTTTATGTTTTTTCACAATGTGATATCTTTGATATCAGCAAGGGGAAGAAAGCACCACAGACAAAGAGGAGGGAAAATGCAAAAATTCAATAGTACTGGCTTTTATAGGTAATAGGGGTTGCGCTGATCAAAGGTTGGTGGTACGCGGATGCAGATAGGTTGCACTCGAGAGAGGGTGCAAGTGCTCTCCAGCCAGGCGAGGTGAACCACTAGATCAGCTCATCAGAATTCAGCTGGAAGAGGTAAGTTAACAGAGACTAATTGACGGCAGATTTAAGGGGGCACCCATCTGGATATGGCAAAAAACCCCTCTCCTGCTTGAGCCCATCAATTTATGGTGAATATTAATCATGCGTTTGTCTACGATATCTTGTGTTCCCCCGACGGCGCCTGGGAAAATGCCTCAAACACACGAGGTGGAATTACTTTGCTGTTTTCTTACACCCTATGCTTTTCTGAGGGCGGCGGTGGAGGAACCGTATGAAGCGCATATGAAAAACAGTGCACGTGGGATGCTATCAGCACCTGCTCAGCACGGGTATGTGAGCCAATTAAACAAGTGTGGTGTCTGTTGTCCTCCTCTACATGATTAGAATCGCAATCCCCAGATGTGCGGTGCTGCTTGACCCGGAGCACTCAAGACCGAATATTCCCTGGAAAAAATGTTTAGCTAATGAAGAGTACAGCCTGATCAAGACGTGGGCCCGGGCGGATGGAGCCATGGATTAATGAAGTCACGGTGATAAGAGTGGATACAATTTGCATAAGACACTCAGCAAGAATTAATGGTATTGTATATAGTTTGTAATGTAGGTGGCGCGGTTGCAGGATGAAACAGGTTCTGTATGCTTGGCGCGATGGATACATCTTTCGGCCGTAGGTTGATAATGCAACTTCAGTTGGGTTGAGGAAAATAATATTGTTATGAATGATTCCATGTCATTGTGCCGGTCTCCACATGATTTGTGCTTCGGCAACTGGTTTGAACAGCGGATCCAGATCTGACGTTGAAAACGCCGACATTGTCAATAAGTCCTTCGCAACTGCTCTTATTTCCCCCAGGACTTGGAATAACACGTTGGAAGCAAAATTCCAGGGACACGTTCAGACAAAGCGCCCATCCGACTTTTGAGGGACTTTCTTTCTAAAAGGAAAATAAAACTAAACAAATGGGCAGACAGCGGAAGACAAGTGACCATCCCACATACTGGTAATAAATGGCATCTTTATTATTTGCATATGAATGTGATTGTTTGAGAAAAGTGGATAATCAGGAAGCCCATCGGTATGATTCATTTATCTATATATTTGATTAAAAGAAACAAAGTTAGCCGTTAAGGATTTGTCTAATTCAGGATTAGCATTTAAAGAATGCCAGATCTTTGAATTCAATGGACCATGGAGGTGACGAGCCTGAAAAACATATTCCTTCTTACAACACAGGGAGATATTTCCACTCTACTCATGTGATATGAAGAAAATAAAGAAATTCATTTGTTGAGTCACTCATTCATTATGAAGGTTGCAGGGGGGCGGAGCCTATCCCAGCTGTCATTCACCCTGGACCGGTTGCTTGTCCATCACAGGCCATAAATAGAGATGGAAAACCATTCACCCTCCCATTCACATGTCCGCGCAATTTTCTCCTGCATGTTTTTGGACGATGGGAGAACCTGGGAGAACCCCATGTAGACACAGGGAGAATATGGAGACTCCACACACAAAGACCCCCAGTAGGAATCCAACCAGGGACCTTCTTGTTGTGAGGCAGAGGAGCCAACCGCTGCACTACCATGCCGCCAAAAATAAGTAGATAAGTAATACAAAGCAGCAAGCAAACAAAACAAACACACTCCCAGCCCAGACATGTGTCTGATTTCAATTCCCATGACAAACACAAACTGCGGGTTGGTGTAGATGGAGATCTGTGTTTGTGCAAAATAACAGGGTGTGTGGAAACGTGGGCCCTGGCCCTCGGCCCTCGGATAAAATTGGGTTTGAGACAGAATGACACGACAGTCAGGGATAGATCACCATCATTTTTCATTGATGGAATCCTGGATTCAGAGATGCAGGAAATGAGGGAGGGAAATGGTACCTTCAAGGTAATTTAGAGGAAAATACTTTTGTGCAAACTACTCTTTCCACGTCCAAACCATCTCGGTCTTTTATCTCCAGAAAATCAACTTTTGCTTTCCCTACGACGGGCTAATGCAGCGGATGCATGTGACTAATTCAAATAATCGAATCAAATGCAAAACAAATGAATATCGGAGAGTAAAATACAAATTGGCATTCCACTATTCAGCATGATCATAAGAGGAAACATAAACTAATACTGGACAGTAAAACTGGTAGAGGTTGTAAACCCCAAGGAGAATCATCTCTTTCTTTTGGCAGATAAGAATTAGATGTTACAAAAATATATTCAATAGTACTCAGTGTGATATTTATGCGTTGATGTACTCAGAATAATGACACAGAGCTTCACGATATGCTGCTTTATCACTGAGGGAACTTACTGAACTCCCTCTCAAGACATCACGTCCAGTATACCCTTACGCCAGTGTCATGATGCAAGCAGTAAGTTAACATTAGCATTAACATCAATTCAGTTTACCGGCGTTATCTGAATATTCCACTCGTTTTTAGCGAAGCCGGTTCGCATCAATTACTGACGACTGAGTATTTTCCAAAGGAGCGAGAGTGCGGATAGGAAAGTTTGAAATAAACTGGCGTCTTCTAACATAGTCGGATTTATGCAATTGCCCCCCTTTTTTTTTCTTTTTAAATATGTAAATAATGCAGTGGTTCAGCTGAAATTAACAGGGCTTAAGACCGATCTCCCTCTTTCGTATCCAGAGTGAACCACGGTGTCTATAGGTTAGATTACTTTTTCATATGCTTTGAAATATGGATGACCCAAAGCTCTCTCAACCCTCTAATCACTTTCCCTATATTTTCATCACAGCGGCTGTGAGGAGATCCCATTCGAATCACATTGTCGTACCCTGGGGTCACACCTTCCATTTTTGCATACCGGAGGAAAATGGCACCGGGTTAAATACTCAATATATCATAAGTGTTAAAATAGTCCTGTATCTATGAATGCTTCAGGACGGCATCACATCAAATATAAATAAGCAGCGAAAACTGCATCGTCCCTGATGGGCTGCAACGCCGTGCTGTGGCTTCTCAGCGGAAGAACCGAAGCTGAGAATTTTGCTGTCATTGTTGTTTGTATTTTTTTTTTTTAATTCAATTTCATTCATCAACGCTAGCAGTGGTGATAACCCTCAGAGCGACGACGGAAATTGGGCCGCCATCGGTAAGGGGGTTGGAGAAGGAGGAGGAGGAAGGTGTGCCCCCGGGCAGAGGGAGAGTCTGAGGCCGAGAGAAGGGACTTTGAATGTCTGGACGATGGCAGGTAAAGCCAGGGAGTTTGGTGATGGGATGAAGAGGAGGTATAGAGGACATTTATGGATGGCGAGAATGAAGACAGGAAGTGACTCGTGTGAGAGAGGAGGATGCAGGGGAGAGGGGTTAGATGGAGGCAGGTGATTGGCTGCGGTCCCTGAAGGGAGCAAGATTAAGCTGGGCTTGCACCTAAAGATTTTCAAAGTCACTGACTAAAAGCTGAATGTCGGTATGAAATTTTATGAGTTTTACTGGAGTCATAGCGCTCACGTCATCTCGGTACTTAGATTAAGGTGGTAATCTGATAAGTCTTTTCCTAGTCTTGGGCTTACGAAAATATCAAAACTGTCTTTTCAGTTTTTACGGTGACGTAACACAGTCCGCAACCAACAGATGAGCTCCAACAAAACCAGAAACAGGAAACCTGGTGGCAGAGATGGTATTTGTCAGTGGTATGGATGAACGGGAATGGCGAAGGACGTTCTGGTCATTGTGGAGTTTCCAGAAATGGATGGTGGAGCTGTGGGCAGAAAAAACGGCTTGGACAATGTCGACCCTCCGACGTATCGCTACCGAGTGGAGAAGAAGCGATGGTGTGAGATAGCAGAGGCTCTACAGCTATCCGGGGAAATCATTGCATGTTGGGGAAAAACTGCTGAAAGAATCCAGTTGTAGTCTCGCAGTGACCCTGTAAGATTCAGTCTTTGTGAAATCTCAGTCTCAGACTTAAAACTTAACACTAGTCGTTAGATGAGAGCAGGTGTGATATGATAGTTTTCCACCAGTATTTTCCAAATCTTTCCAAAGTCTTCTGATGTACAGTTAGCTTAAGACATACACATCCAAAGTACGGTGATCGACTGGCCAGGTTGAACTCCGCCTCTCGGACAATCACAGCACGGAGAGACTACCTCCAGCAGGATAAGCGATAGATAATGGATGAATGAATGAATGAATGAATGAACATCCAGAGTGGGGATCAGTTTCCTGTCTGCATACCTTGTCCTCACCACACGTCTGGACCCTTATCATTCCTTCTCACATGTGACAGATATATTTCAAATATATTTTTGTTTGGAAGATTATATTAAATTGATCTTTTTTCGGTGCTTATTTTTTGGATGTTATTGTCATCGGGCACCATCTGTTGTGTGCAAAAACCACTTGGTAAATCAAACTGCTTCACCTCAGTGAACCAGGTACTTCTGAAACTGTACTTCAGGCACTTTCGCTAAATAGCTGCTAGTTGTTCTTGTCTTGCCAGGGGTCAGAGAACCACTTTGGACTCCCTTTGGGCTCAACATTCAGGGTTTTCTTGCACTTCACATTCACTTCTCAGCCACAAGCCTTGCAGCCAGCCCTCCAGCTTACTGGCTGGAAGCTAGCCTGTATTGGACCGGTGAGCTTCAAGCCAGTCAGCCTCCAGCTTCCTCACTTGAAGGAACAAGGCCAACGTCTTGGTTGGAGTCTGCAGCAGCTCTGGGTTGGACTACCAAGTCCAAGTTTTTTTGCTGGGTATGTCTACAGTAGTACTGAGACCGTCAGGCCACTGCGCACAAACGGGAAGTACAAGAGGTAATCCCAAAAAATTGGAGCGACATTTCAAAGTAGAGTAACAAATCAGAGACAACCAGATTGGACAGAGCAGGAGAGACTCATAATTAGATATCTATTCATCCCCATATTGCCCTCATTCTCAAAGAAGTATTTTGATTTTTACCAAATGGGGCTGAACAGGCCGTTGGTGTCGTGTAGTCACCGCTCGTAGACACTCTGGATCGAGCAGGATGATCCCAGGGAGCTCCGACACTTCATGTTAAAAGACAATACAAAACTCCGCAGGGTTTCCAGCATTGTTGTTTCACGGTTCCTGTTGGAGCCTCTCATCGATTAGCTACCGAGCATTTCATTTTTCATATGAAAATTCTCTTGGAAGGGATCAATAGCAATTTACGGTCACCTTTTACTTTTTCCACATGCGAATGTCTTGAATCTACACGAGATGTTTTGGGCTTTAACACACTGTATCAGGTGTGATAGAGGAGCATCAGCCGGAAGGAAAGGAAAGGTGGAGAAGACGGAGGTGAGAGCGGCCATGGCGTCTGGTTTGGTGACACTAAGCTGGAGGCAGCTGAGAAGAAGAGGTGGAGGTTCTCCTTGGGAATGAGGAGGATGGAGAGGATCAGGAAGGAGTCCATCAGAGGGACAGCACATGGTTGATGTGCCACTGAGTTGGTTTTGAACAGATGGAGAAGATTTGGGTAGAAGGATGCTGAGGTTGGAGCGGCTTAGGTGGAGTTCGAGAGGAAGACCAGGGAGGAGGTTGATGGATTGAGGGAGAGATGACAGGAAGTTAGTTGCAGAGAGGGGGGTTTGATGGAGGAATATGATTGGCTGTGGGTTAGATGGAGGCGGGTGATTGGCTGTGACCCCTGAAGACGAGGACACTGCCTGGCTCCCATCTCAATGTTTTCTTATCATCTCTGTCCATATTCAAGCTCTGCTCAGCTTGATGACTTGATGGCTTGATGACATGCATAACCTTTGAACCCGCACAACATTTCCATTTGAAAAACACCAGCCATGGCTCCGTGTGCCGCCATCACAATCACACACATGCGATATGCCTTTCAGAGTTTTTGAATGAGCGTTATGGCGCGTTCGCGCACCGTCACTCGCTGGTCCGGCTCCATCCTGCAGGTCAGCTGGGGTTTAATTGTCAGCCTTAAATATTCATGGGCACAGTGAGTGGATAAATGAAGGTATAAGCACACTGTAAAATTTTCAATAGGGCAGGTGTCACTGACTTCCCCGGATACAATTTACTGTACGATCCGACATTTGCAGTAATTCCAATTAATATGTTAAGAGCATGAAAAGAAATCATAATGGCATTTTCCATTTATACATTACGGGCTAATCTACAAAGAGATGGATACTATTAAGACTAAAGGTGGGCGGCAATAAAAAGGAGCACTTTATGAGGGTGTTTTATATCAGTATGAATCTATGTAATTCTAACATACACGCTCACCTTTGATGCCTCTGCTCATTACTTTTTACCTAACGCCGTCCTGCTTTTCATTAACATGGAATCCAGGGTGACATTATTATACGGTATATGACTACATATACCCTATATAGCTTTTACCGAGATGTGCACAGTCAGCTTGGTCTGAATTGACTCAGCATGAATAAACAAATAAATATATATATTTTAAATCAACCGCGTAGTGGCAACGGCATCCTGCGTGATGAAGATTTACAAAAATAAAAGTAACATTCACTCTCTCATTCACACTTCCTATCAAGAAATGAACTTCCTGCGGGTTCTTGGACCGGAGGAGCCCCATGCAGACACGAGGAGAACATGGAAGCCCCCCCCCTGCGGGAATCCAACCAGGGACCTTCTTGCAACCATGCATAGTCATGTTATTTCTGGTCTCAGACCACCTCCACCAAAGATAGCATCGGGTCGTCCTCTGCCTTTCCCTCAGAGGCGTCTTTGATGATAATTAACCCTGAATCCTACGGAGGCAGCACATGGACAGATTGATGGTCCTGTCGGCCCACAGCACCTATTCTGGTACAAGGCTCGTGGCCACCGAATCTTGGCCAAATATGATCGCCCCGAGGCCCAGCGTGTTCACGTCAGAGACAAACACAGGTCCTCCCAGCTGGCCCGGCTCTTTCTCACGGGGAAACTCTATGACCACAACCTGCCATTGCTCTCATTATTCCTCTCCGGCGTCCCCTTTTGCCCCAATTATCCGTTGTCCCATAAAATGTCTATTCATCTGGCCGTCACACCACCTGTATGCGGACCCTTGGACTTCCCGAGCAGGACATCAACACAGACAGTTGTGTCAGCCCGCGGGTCCACTTTGGGGTTTACTGCACCGAGGGATTTTGCCGCCAGTCCGCTCACCCGATGCAGATTTTCTTTTTAACACTCTGAACAATCTGTCTCTGAAAGAAACACGTTAGAGAAATATAGCAACACGTGTATTTTGCAGACCAGCGTCTGAACAGATGCTAATTATCTCTTTGTGTGACTTATTATCTGCTCGCTCCTGTCGGTGGAGGCCCGGGTCTTTCTCCCAGTATGGCGGGGCGAAGCCTCTGTCATGTTCGCTGCAGAGGGGGAGGTTGTGGGGGGCGCTTTCGGGAGTTGGGGAATAATCTAATGCAGAAAAAAATGTTTAATATTTCATAAACAGGGGAACCACCGAATGCACACAACTAACAATGAACCCCAAAGCAGATGTAGAGCGTTTTTAATTTATGGAGAACTGAGCGGAATGGGCAGATGGAGCAAGAGGAGGTGGAGGCATGCTGAGGGACTCCACTTTCCTCTCTTCTCACCTCACAAACAAGAGGAGCCTGTGAGCGGGTGCGGCAACACTCAGCGACACACTCCCACACGCGGTGAAAACACACAAGCACGCGTGCAAAGGCAGAAATACAACCACCCCCACAATTTACACACACACACACACACACACACACACACACACACACACACACACACACACACACACACACACACACACACACCCACACAAACAAACACAAACACAAACAAACACACCCACATACACACACACACACACACAGACACTCACACAAACACTCCCACC
>CAAKHD010009764.1:68079-116008 GCA_901007705.1 Fistularia tabacaria | reverse complement strand
TGTGTGTGTGTTTGTGTGTTTGTGTGTTTGTGTGTGTGTGTGTTATGTGAAGTGTGTGTGTCATGAAGTGTGTGTCATGAAGTGTGTGTGTCGTGAAGTGTGTGTGTTCGTGAAGTGTGTGTGTCGTGAAGTGTGTGTGTCATGAAGTGTGTGTGTCGTGAAGTGTGTGTGTCATGAAGTGTGTGTGTCATGAAGTGTGTGTCGTTCGGACTCCCCTGAGTTGGAATCTGACCGCTGCAGATTTGACAAAGAAAGGTTTGTTCAACCAGAATTGTTCCGTTTCGCTGCTCCGACATCTTCTTCTCACAGAGGTAGAACATCCAGGCAGCTTCTTCACTGTGATTGATCTTCTTCTCCTTTGGGCTTTTCCCTTCAGGGTCTCCACAGCCGGTCACCTTCTCCATCTCACCGTCTTCTCTGGATCCTCCTCTCTTCATGTCCTCTCTCACTACCTCCATACATCTTCTCTCTGGTCTTCATCTAGACCTCCAATTCCAATATCTTCACTCTCCCTCCTCTGTCCATCACCCAGCCATCTCTGACCTTCTCTCCTGAACATCTACCATGTCATTCCTGATCCTCTCCATCCTGGTCACTCCCAAAGAGAACCTCCACATCTTCATCTCTGCCACCTCCAGCTCTGCCTCCTGTCTTTTCTCCAAACCATCCATCATCTCTGCTCTCTCCACTGTCTCCTCCACCTTTCCTTTCACCTCACTGTGCTATTGATGCAGAATAGAATTTGGATGTGGCGTCAACGTGAACGAGTGAGACTCACCTCGTCTGCAGGTCGGCTGACTTTCCCTGCAGGCTCGTCCACAACTTGAAGCTCTTCCATGTAGAAAGGGTTACTCACGCTCCCCTGCCAACCACAGGAAACAAGAATGAGGCCCCGAGGTGCAGAGAAACGTTCATCAGAAACACTGGAGACACCGCAGTCCATTCTGAGATCAGGTGGAGACGGAGAACGCGGCTGCTCAGGAGAAGCTGACCATGTAACTCGTCATAAGGGCCACGTCTGCAGACGTGGAAGGAGGTAGTGTGAGTTCACAGGGAAGAAGAACCGAGCTTGGTTGACCTTGTACGCTCCTGAGAGGACAGCAGGAGTCGTGGCCCTGCTCCTGGGGACGGGCTGGTCTCCACTCTCATACGATGGATTGTCAAAGCTCTTGTCCTCGGAGTCGTCCAAGGCCAGGGACACACAGGGGACCTGACCAAGACAGTTGAGGCGGGGTTGAGTGCTCGGCTGCTTCGATGGAGATGTTCTCTAGAGTCATCGTCTCGGGTTTCTACCGACCGCCTCGGAGTCCTGGGCTGCAGGCCTGATGGTTTCACCTGCGTTCGAAGACGAACCGAATCTGGAAAAGACACCAAAACGGAAAGATGAAAACGCACGGCAGGTTCTTCACCTTCCTCCATCCAACCCTCTCTGCTTCTTCCCCTTCTTTCACACCAACTCACTTCCTGTCCTCTTCCCCTCTAGCCATAGACCTCCTCTCTGGTCTTCTTCTACACCTCCTGCCTCAGCATCCTCCTACCCAGATCTTCTGTCCACGTCCAAACCATCTCAGAGTGACTTTATCTCCTGAACATCTAAAATGTGCCGCCCCTCTGATGGACTCCTTCCTGATCCTCTCCATCCTCCCAAAGAGGAACCTCCACATCTTCATCTCTGCTGTCTCCAGCTCTGCCTCGTCTGTCTCCAAACCAGACGTCGTGGCTGCTCTTCACCTCCACCTCCTCCCCCTTTTCCTTTCCTTCTGGCTGAAACTCTCCTGACAACTTTTCTCCACCCGTTTCCAGCCTGATTGCACAGGTTTCTCCACTTCCCTCAACTTCATCGAGTTGTTCATTTCATTTTAGTTCATGAAGATAAAGTCACGTAAAAATGTATTTGAGGTTTTCATCTAACCTGAAGCTTGGTAGGTTGGGCATGGAGGGCATGGAGGGCATGGAGGGCATGGAGGGCATGGAGGGCATGGAGGGCAGGTTATTTCTCAGCTTCTCCATCAGGTGTGACTTTCTCCTGGCAGCATAAACCAGAGCCACCAGCAGGACCAAGATGGCCACCGTCACCCCGACGGCGATGCCAGCTGAGGGGGAGGAGCAGGGACACGGGGGAGGGAGAGACAGCTTGTACCGTCGCACGTTTGCCAGGAAGACGTGAGGCTCACCAGGAGTTTTGTTTTTAATAAATACCCGATGACGCAATGACGTCGTATATGTTGGTCTGGCAGAATTCCCCCTCCCACTCCGGAGGACACCTGTGACAGGAAGAACACGGGTTGAAGAGTAACGCACAAGCATTCGCCGTCGCGACATGGAAAGTCGTTTGTACGCCATCAAATCCAATACTTTGTGCAATCCTGACAGTTGCTAGCATATAAAAGTGCAGCTCCTGCAATTAGCTAAGCCTAAGAGGTTTTACCGACTCTTTGATTTGTACCTGCAAAGAGCCTTGTTGTCATCGAAGTAGCAGGTGCCGCCGTTCTGACACTGGCAGGGCGGAGGCATGGTGGGCGACGGGTCGAACCCTGACGGGATGTGGACGCAGTCGTCAAGTGTCAGGTTAGATCTCCCGTGACGTATTGGTTGAGCAGAGATGGGAGGTTTTCCTACCGGCGTCGCACTGGGTGCTGCTGCCGGGTGTGAAGCCGGTGCCCTGTGGGCAGGCGCAGGTGTAGCCTCCCGGGCGCAGCAGGCACAGGTGACTGCA
This sequence comes from Fistularia tabacaria, assembly GCA_901007705.1. Lineage (NCBI taxonomy): Eukaryota > Metazoa > Chordata > Actinopteri > Syngnathiformes > Fistulariidae > Fistularia > Fistularia tabacaria. The sequence continues at coordinate 113,292 of CAAKHD010009764.1, read as the reverse complement.
GCTTCCCTTGCACGGATTCTTCACTGCAGGAAGAAACAGACGGTCTCATCCACGGAGGCTACCGTTCGCCCTCCTTCGAGACACCAAACTGGGAGCCCGTATTAACGGTTGTGTGTCTGCTGAATCCAATGGCCGCCTCTTAAAGCTCATTTGATACCCTGCTTTCGAGTTTGGTGACAGATACGCAGAAATCAGACGTCGAACCGTCCCTGACATCAGCGATAACCTGCCGCTCACGTAACAGCAGTTAAAAACATTGTGCGGAGATGTTAACGTTTGCAGACGAGTGCTGTTATGCAACTGGGGACACCTCCGGCACTTTACTTCTTCTCCATTGAAGGACGACCTCCAGGGACACACTGTGAAGGACTGAGATGAACTGGATTTGAGAATTTATGAAAAATCCTGCGATGATGTAACGACGCATCTCGACAAAGTTTGTAACATTACGGGGCGGAAGTTGGCGAGATGATGGCGGAACGCAATGTAACTTACTGGCAATGGAGTTGTATCTCTGCTGCTGGTACACAGAGACCTGGGTCAGCCACGGTCCTACCGTCAGCAGCTTGGTCTTGGGGCCGCGGCCGAACTTGTCCTGCCGGAACACTTCGCCCTTTTCCAGAGTGCTCCAGTAGACGTGGTCCTCGAAGACACTCACACTGAACGGGTTCCTCACATCTAAACCACCAGTGAGCACAAGGATTCGATCATCTTCTGGCCGTTCCTGTTTGTTCCAGAGTCTTCTAGGAACAACAGATCTAGTTTCTGCACGGATGACTCTCATTCCCACCTATGTACACGGCGGTTCTGCGGTCCTCTCCCGAGGGCAAAATGGACTCAATGCGGCTTTCCTTGGAGTCGGACCAATAGATTCTGTCCCCATTCGTGAAGTCAATGGACAAGCCAGTGGGCCAACCCAGGTTGGCGTCGACGAGGACCTTCCTCTCTTGTCCGTCCAGCCAGCAGCTCTCGATCCTGGCCGCCTCCCCGCGATCGGCCCAGTACAACATACTGCAGAATCACGAGTCGGGATTAGACGGGGGAAATGTCAGGCGGTATTGATCGCGCAATGCAGCCAAACCCAACTTGGCAAACAGTAAATTGAATTTGATGCGCAGTCGCCCCTCGGATGAGTGATTACACAGCGTGGAAGGAAATCCAATCGTACAAAGGGGATAATCATTCATTCATCCATTCATTCGAGAAGCAGATCTATTCTGCTTATCCTGCCGTCAGCGTCGGGGGGGCGGGGGCTGCTGGATCCTATCCCAGCTGTCATTGGCCAAGAGGCGGGGTTCACCCTGCCCAATCTCACGGCTGCAATTAGAGACAAACAACCGTTCCCCCGCTCATTCACAAGTCATGCAGAGACTTTTGACCCTCTCATTCACATATCCGGACAATTTAGAGTCCCCAGTGAACCTCTTGGATGCTTTTGGACTGCGGGAGGAACCCGGAGAAGCCGGAGGAACCCCAAGCAGACACCGTGGAGACGCCACACAGAAAGGCCCCCCTGTGGGAATCCAACCAGGAGCCTTCTTGCGGCGAGGGTGAAGCGCTCAGCACCGCCCAAAAAGCATCTGGAAATCTGGGTGTAGTGGGTGCGTCTGTGCTACCCTAGTCGTGGGTTGACTGCCACTGCGGACGGATGGCCCAGCTCAGTCTTGACCAAGTGCTTCCTGTAACGTCCGTCCAACATGGCCACCTCCAATCTCTTCACCCTGGAGTCTGCCCAGTACAGGTTTCTGCAGGGAAAATGGGAGCCCGACTAATCAATAAAGCCCCCCCCCCCAAAAATAGGGGTTCTGATTCTGTTCAGCACGAAGCATAGATGTTAACTGTGAGACGACTCACAGCTCCAACATGGAGTCACTGGTTGTGTGGTCTCACCTGCCCACCCAGTCCACTGCGATGCCGTCTGGTTTAGTGATGTACTTGATGCCGAGGTCCACGGCGGCACCGATGTTGTTACTTCCGTCGTCCACGGAGGGTATGTATGCTCTCTTAATCGCCCCGGGCAAAGAGTCCCCGCTGGCCACGGTGAAGTACACCATACCTGTCACAGCACGGGGACACGGTCAAACATCTCTTTTCGTTCGGGAAGTGGCTCGTCTTCGGTCCGTCTCTCGGGACCGAAAGTGAATCCTACTGAGTCCGGTGTTGTTGTGGTCCCAGTCGTAGTCCAACGCCATGATGCGCTCGTCTTCCTCGATGAAGTCGTGGTACCCCTCTGTCTGCAGGTTGAACCGACGGATGCGAATGTTCTCCGGGAGAAGCAGAAGAGGGGTCGGCCCTGACGGAGACATCACGGAGGAATAGTCAGCGACCTTGGAGGTACGATGCACCTCAGTTCGACCGATGTGCGGTTATCGGGGGCGGCTGTGGCCCGGATGGTAAAGCGTCCCCCCGGTTGGAAGGTTGCCGGATCAATCCCTATGGTGGTCCGATCGGCGCCATTCTGCCGCCACTTGGTGTGTGAGTGGGTGAATGCAACCCGGACGACACTGGGAGACGATTACAAATGCACATTTCTACGCTGCCAGTGAAAAAAATCCTAATCACAAGAGGCCCACATTCAGCTGAACAACAGCAGTAAAGGAGAATTTAAAGAGCCTCACGACTGCTCCTCTGATCACCTAATCGATAAGCCGCGGACAGAGGGAAGTCCTGAACGATCCGGCTTTGGGCCTGCCGATAAAACCACCCACCTTCAGCTTCACACATGCTGCCGTCGCCAACCCTGCGGTATCCGGGCGCACACTCGCAGTCGTAGCCACCTTTGGTGTTTTTGCAGATCTGAGGGCAGGTGCCGTAAACCTCGCATTCATCGATGTCTGAGGACACAAGAGACCCAATTCCAACGCTGTCTTCACAGTGTCGGGAACTTCAGGTAGACATGCCTTGTCTCATTCTTCTAGTGCTGCAGCTGTGTGTGTGTGTGTGTGTGTGTGTGTGTGTGTACCAAGGCAGGTGTAGGTGCTCTCCGGGTCCACCATGTATCCAGGTCTGCAAGAGCAGATGAAGCCCGTGCCGTTGAGGTTGGTGCATTCGTGCTGGCACAGCTTCTCCTCGCAGTTGCGATCGTGACCAAAATCTGGAGACAGACAGCGCAGGTGAGGATCTCACAAGAGCTTTGGGAGTGAAGGAATCCTGCAGTTGATCCATCCTTTCTGCAGGAGACCAGACGAATGAGCGGATCAACCCACGCTGGCCCTTCCCTTCAAATGTAAAAAGACAGAACAATGACAGCAACAAAAAGATCGAAGGTGTGCGTGGGAGGAGCGGTCTTTGAGGTGGCTCAGGAGGAGGAGCCTGCATTCAGAAGGCGGGAGGTTCGGTTCCCCGTCTGGATACTGAAGAGAGTCACGGTGAAATAAGCATGAATGGGTTTGGCGGAGCCACTCACTGCAGCCCAGCTCGTCGGTGCGATCCCCGCAGTTGTCGTTGTGGTCGCAGACGTAGGGCAGAGCCACGCAGCGGCCGTTGGTGCATTTGAACTGCTGAGGCGTGCAGGGCGGCAGCGTGGGGGGCCGGCCTGCGAGGAGAAAGAACCCCAAAGCAGACGTTCAGTCATCTGAGCTTCATGTGCAGAGGGGTGGCAGCCAGTCACCTGCCTCTCCACCACCCTCGTGCCCCGGACCGTCCTCTGAACCTCCCGCCATCTCCTCGATGATGCGAAACCGCCCGAGCAGCCGACGGGCCCCGCATCTGTGCCCACACGATGCCTCTGAACCTCCACCCGAGCCACGAGGAGGTGCGTTCAACAACCAAACCTCCTGAACCCAGGCTCAGTGTGTAGAGCAGTGAAGCTGGAGGGTTTCTGCAGATACAGGTCCTCCTGGAGACCAGTGTGGTAGTCATGACTGAATACTGTGTATTTGTTTCCAGATGAAAAATGTGATGTTTGAAGCGCACGCCACAGGATAATAAGCCATGAATCGCCCGCTCGGTGCTTCTCCTCAATCTACAGGAGTGGACTTGGTGGAGCCGGCCAATGTCTGGCTCTGACCTGAACGTAGATATTTAATCTGCTCTCAGAACGATTTGCTCAGACTGACATTTAAGCTGACCCAGGAAACGGCTTCCTCGCTACCATGTCATTTCCAGCTGTGTGTCCCGTGCACACTGACTTCCTCGTTGCTCGGTTCAGGCGGTTTGCGTCTGCGGGCGTCAATCCACTGGCTGATGGGAGGCCGGGAATTACCTGAGCGTGAACTCACTCATTCACCAGGCAGGTCTGCGAGTGACCTTCATCCACACCCCGGCGCTTGAAACAAATCTACATTGAATCCAACATCTCGGTCACATATGTGTGTCTGTATTTGTGTGCATATATTCACTCTACGGCCTAAAGCATTGTCTCTCCTGCCTTGACTGGCAGATGGACTTCTGGGACCTCCATTCCTCATCCAGAGGCTTCAATATGACGTGGATCCACCCTTTGCCGCTGGAACAGCTTCAGCTCTTCTGGGAAGAACGTCCACAAGCTTCAGGAGTGTCTTCATGGGAATGTTGGATCATTCTTCCGGAAGCACATTGGTGATGTTGGAGGAGAAGGCCTGGCTCTCAGTCTCCACTCTCATTCATGCCAAAGGTGTTCCTCAGGACAAGTTCCTCCGCAGCAGACTCCGTCCTCCAGGTCTTCATGGATCTTGCTTTGTGCACTGGCTCTCAGTCATGTTGGAAAAGCAAGGAGCTCCAAACTGCTCCCACAAAGCTGGACTTGTCCGAAATGTCTTGGTCTGCTGATGCTTGGTATGGCTTCAGCATACCAAGACATTTTGGATGATTCCGTGCTCACACTGATGTTGTCCTTGTCGTCCAACATCAGTGTGAGACCTCACAAATGCACTTCCGGAGGAATGATCCAACATTCCCGTGAAGACACTCCTGAAGCTTGTGGACATTCTTCCCAGAAGAGCCGAAGCTGTTCTAGCGGCAAAGGGTGGATCCACGTCATATTGAAGCCTCTGGATGAGGAATGGAGGTCACTGAAGTTCATCTGCCAGTCGAGGCAGGTGAGCCAGTGCTTTTGGCCGTATGGTGTAGATGTAATGTTGAATGGTTGTGAGTCTCTATCAGACAGAGTGAATGGTTGTGTGTCTGTACATAGCGTGTGAATGAGAGGGCGACAGCTGATTTTGATAGCAAATCAGTGTTTCCTTATTCGATGAGCCCCTTGAATTGAATGAGAATCTGAAATGCGTGATTTCCTACAGATGTCTTCCTTCTCATCGCTGCCGTCGCCACAGTCGTCCTTCTGGTTGCACAGCAGGCCGGAGTAGACGCAGTAGCCGTTCGCACAGCGGAACCTGGACGGCATCTCGCAGGTGATGTTCACTGTTCCAACACAGACGCGCCGCAGTGAGCTTCTGCTTCTGCTTCTGCTTCTGCCTCTGCCTCTGCATGCTTCTCTTGCAGAGACAGAACTGGCTTTGTCATGGAATTTCACCAGATAATACAAGAAATAAAAGGACTGACGGCATAGGGCGAGCTGTTCGTCGGAGCGGTCTCCGCAGTCGTCGCTGCCGTCGCACACCCAGCTCTTGCTCACACACAGATGGTTGTCACACTCGAACTGGCTCTGAGGGCACCAGCGGCCTCCCGGGTAACGAGTGGCTGAGAGAAGAGCGTTTGAGAAACATCTAGAGCCTGTAGATGAAGACTCCTCCAGGCGAGGCGTTAGTTTCCGGGTTTACTCACGGCAGCTGGTCTCGTCGGACAGGTCTCGGCAATCGGCCCGGCCGTCGCACCGCAGCGCGGCGTGGACGCAGTGACCCGAGTCGCACTGGAAGGAGCCCGGACGGCAGGTGTACAGCTCTGGGGAGGAGTTTCCATCAGCGTGCGGGTTCCCATCACTTCCACACCCGGAGGGCGGGGCCGGGCGGGGAGCCCCTCTTACCGCAGTCTCGCTCGTCTGAATTGTCGCCGCAGTCGTTTTCATGGTCGCACACCCATTTCCCGGGGATGCACTGGTCGCTGTCGCATCGAAACTCGCTCTCGGAGCAAGGCCTCGGCTCTGCGGTCCACAAGCACATTCACGCCGCCGCACGTTATGAATGTCACTCTGAGGCCGGATTTCCGCCGTCTTACATGCGCACACATGTTGTCAGCCTGGGATCAGACGGCGTTGACTGAACCCACGCAGGAACGGAGTGGGATACGCACGGCAGTTCTTTTCATCCGAGCCGTCGCCGCAGTCGTCGTTGCCGTCGCACTGCCAACGGATGGGAACGCAGCGATGGTTGTCACAACGGAAATCTCCCAGGGGGTCGCAGGTGACCTCCTCTGTCGGCGGGAGCAAGCAAAAGTCCGGAGTCCAAATAAGAAATCATTGGATCGTCGTCGTAAAACAGCGTGAAACAGCTAAAACCCACGATAAGATAATTAGCAAAAAGAGACCTGCTAACATACGACAGAAGAGAAAAGCACTTGGACCAGATTTCTTGCAGAGATCTAGAGGACTTTTGGAGGCAGCTGGAAACTGGAGATCATGAAAGTTCAGATCCAAACAGGATCTTTCTAGATCCCAAGAGAATACAAACAAACTACAAATCCCCCCGTTCCGGGAAGAACCCTAAATGCCTCGTCCTGCGTGTCCTGATGGATACTTCTTTGCCGCCCTGCCTTCCCGACACACGCGTCCGCCCAGCACTGACCGCAGCCCTGCTCGTCGCTGTTGTCGATGCAGTCGTTGGTGCCGTCACATCGAGCCCACTGCGGGACGCAGCGGTAGTTTGTCTTGCAGGAGAACTCGGTGTCCTCGTCGCACTTGTACTCCGGACCCACTGTGAGGACACGCGAGAAGAGCGAGACATTGAAGAAGGCAGCGGGCCGATTGGAGCCGTGGACAGACGAGCGAAGAACTGCAACATCTGGACGCAGATGTCGGCAGGCCCGGGACGGTGAGGGGCTGAAGGATGCTGGGAAGGAGAGGGTGAAACTCACTGCAGGTGTCGTACGGCTCATCGGACCCGTCCCCGCAGTCGTCCTGGGCATCGCACACATAGCTGGAGGGCAGGCAACGCCCGTTGGCGCACTGGAACTGCCCTGGCCTGCAGGTCTTCTGTGAACACGTGTCTGCGTCCTCGTCGCTGCCATCGGTGCAGTCCTTGACCCCGTCGCAGTGCCACGACACCGGGATGCAGTGCTTGTTCTTACACTGGAACTGGTTTTCCTGGCAGCGGTGGTCACCTGCAGGGATGTACAGCCCTCCGTTACGAGACAACTACCCCAAACACCGCCCTGGAAGACTTCCTCCAGCTCTCCATAGCTTCTGATAATTTTCCTCAAGCTGTTTTTCCCTGACGTTTCCCAAAGCCCCGTCGTACTGCAGAGGGCGGCGTCCTCGTCCGAACCGTCGGGACAGTCCGAGTGGCCGTCGCAGATGAAGCCCGGATAGGTGCAGTTGCCATCTTGACATTGGAACCGTCCGACGGGACAGCGGCGGGGCGGGCAGGTCTGAGGTTCATCGGAGCCGTCGCCGCAGTCCGATTGGCCATCACACTTCCACCAGATGGGAATACACCTGAGGGGACAACGGGGATCAAATATGATCCGCGGCCAGTAGCTGGCCTGCAGGTGTAACCACGGCCAAGAGGAAGAAGGCAGGACACTGACAGGTGAAAAAGTGAAAACACCTCCGCCTGCAAAGCCTTCATTCATTCATTCTCTATATTGCTTGTCCTGGACTCAGGGTTGCAGGGGGCTGGAGCGCATCCTCGCTGGGGGTTCAACCTGGGTCCGTCACAGGGCCACATGTAGAGACATGCAACCATTCACCTCTCATTCACTCGTCATACAGAGACACGCTGGGGTCAAAAGATCTGGATGAAAACTTGAGTGGACGCGACAGTTACTGACTTCTCGTTGTCTCCACAGCGGAACTGAGTGCTGGAACAGTCAGCCACACACTGGATCTTGAAGCCCACGGCGAGGGCGATGAAGTGATCTGGACACTCGCAGGTGGCCCGTTTGCCACCGGGCGCAATCAGACAGAGGTGACTGCAGGTGAGGCTGGGGGAGGAGCAGGGGTTCTCACCTGCAAACAATCCATCACTCCTGAGCTGCAGTGTCAACAACACGGTACAAGATGTCAGAATGCTGACTCGGCTTCATACTTCGGGGCTGCCTGTAGGGGTGGTAGACATGGATGTCGTAGGGCCGGTGTGTGTTGTTGCCCATGACCACGCGCTCTTCACCAGTGTACTTATGGGCCTTTTCCACTGTGTGCGTGTTCCAGTCGGTCCAGTAGACAAAGTCCTCGAACAGGGAGACGGCGAAGACGTGAGGTAGAGTACCGGCTATCGCCCTGTGGCGGTTCGACCCATCCATGTCTGCAAAGCTGGAGTCATACAAGGAGACCGAACGGCGCAGATGAGCCGACCTCACTGCCATCGGGAGAATAAGCAACAAACAAACAAAACGAACAAACGGCGCCTCTGCAACTCACTCCAGGAAGTTGAGGTGGGAATCGGCGAAGAATATCCTGTTGGTGGTGTAGTCTATGGTCAGAGCATTAGGCCACTCCAGCTTGGTCGTTATAATGGCGCTGATGTTGCGGCCGTCCATGCCGACCCTGCCGATATATGCATCGTCCCCCCAGTCAGTCCAGTACAGCCACCTGAAAGCAGGGTCAGTAGAGCAGGAGACATGGAAAACATTCCCAAGGCTTAAAAACAAATATTGATTGAAAGGACAAATAACTAGAACCCTTTGGAGTGCAGTGCAGGTTCCAGACATGTATGACTTCCCCAAGTCAGATAAGATGGAGCAACGCCATGGACTATTTTGTAGGCGAGGAGCAGCACCTTGAGGTCTGCGCTGGCCCCAACAGGAGGCCAGAAGTGGAGGTCACATTGACCTGCTCCGGTCAGAACACAGGCTGCTGCAGTCTGAACCATCTGCAGGGCCTGGGCTGACTATCTTCTCAGGCAACTTGGATAAAAAAGACATTACAATATTCCAGTCGGGATGTCACCAATGAGTGGATTAAGATCCTGTTAGGACAATGTGAGTCTGATCTTAGAGATGTTTCTGAGATGGAAGGAGGTGACTCTGGTCATTCACGTCTGGTTCCTCGTCACTCAAGCACTGAGAGGTTCTGAAGGTACTTCAGTCTGTGAGCATACCCATATTTGGGGTTGACGGCCACAGCACGAGGCCGGCTAATACTGTAAGTGTTGTTTCTGTCTGTGAAGTGTCCAGACAGCAGCCTCTTCTGGTAGCGTCCGTCCAGCTCCATCACATGGAGCGAGCCGTAATCGTCATTCACCCAGTACAGCTTCCTGTGGCAAAAGTAGAACCGCTCTCATTAGCATCTCTGTGGACTCCAACAGTTTGTCTTGTGGCCTTCACCAGGCCCAGCGAGCTCTGCTCTTTGCGAATTTCATTTTTGTCCTTGAATATCAAACATCTCAGAAGATTTCGACAGACTGAAAAATGTTGAAAAGTGAAACTCATCCGATCGGACCCACCTGCCCACCCAGTCCAGCGCCAAGCCTTGTGCTCCCACCACATCTTCATTCGCCAGCGTCTCCCTGTCGCTGCCGTCCAGACGCATCCTCTCGATCCTTCCGGTTCCCACATCCAGCCAATACAGTCTCTCCTCGTAGTGGTCGAAATCTAAAGCCACCGCCTTGGACAGCCCCTGCAGCACTATGTTCAAATGCGACCCGTCAGTTGTCAAACTGCGGATGTAGTAACGATTGGTGTAGAGCAGGTACGGGTCAGTGCCGCTGTTCTGGCGACACGTGCGTCCGTCCGGTTCACGGAGGTAGCCCGGGGCGCACTTGCAGTGATAGGAGCCCAAAGTGTTCTCGCAGATCTGGCTGCAGACCGCGGGTGTGCGGAGGCACTCGTCCAGATCCTCGCAGGCTTTGCCGTCGGGCATGAGCTGGTAACCCGGGTTGCAAGAGCAGAAGTAGCCCGTGAGGGTGTCCGTGCACAGCTGAGCACACTTGTGGACAGCGGGGTTTCGGCACTCATTAATCCCTGAACAAAGAAAGAGGACGAGAACATTGGCCAAAGCTAGGAGGACACTGAAGGCAGGCATCACTCCAGTGTCCCTTGCCAGAAGTTGCACTTTCAGTGGTCACTCTGCGTGTCTCTCACCACAGCCCTTCTCGTCGCTGCCGTCCTGGCAGTCCTTCTGTCCGTTGCACACCTTGTGGACGTCGATGCAATCGCCTGACTTGCACATGTACTGCTGGGGGGCGCAGGTGGGCTGGGGCGTGAGGCACAGGCTGTCCAGTTCGTCGGAGCCGTCCGTGCAATCGTTCGCCCCGTCGCAGGTAAAGCCGGCGGAGATGCAGGCTCCGTTGCCACAGGTGAACTGGGCGCTGCTGCACGTGTCATACGTGCACCCCAACTCGTCGCTGCCATCCCCGCAGTCGTTCACGCGGTCGCAGCTTGGAAGGAAACGGACACTCATGGGATTTTGTTCGATGGTGGACGTCTGGTCAGGCGACGCTTCCTACTCACTGATAGGGGAGGAAGATGCATCGACCGTTAGAGCAGGTGAACTCATTCATGTGACAGCTCCTTTGGGGGCAGTTCTGGAGCTCGTCGGCCGCATCGGCGCAGTCTTTTTCCCCGTCGCACACAAAGGACAAGGACAGGCAGCGCGGGTGGCCTGGGTGCCACGTCGGGCAGGTGAACTGGTTGGAACTGCAGGTACGTTCGCCTGCGGAGTGCAGATGAAGGAGCAACAAATCATAAAGGGGTGCTTTGGGATGCCAAAAGGCAGCTGACTGTCTCAAGCCAACGGATGATGAAATGTTGTTCGGTCACTCATTAGACTTTACCTTCGACAGACTTCCAATAGGGAAAAAAAACATGCCCATATTTCATAACATACTTGGAATAGACAACACTCACCAAACCCCGCTCTCCAAAAGAGGAGACCCGAACATCATTGAATTGCAGTTTAGCAACTCCTAGCGGTTTAGCCGAGGCTAACTCGTAGTTGAATTTTGTGTTTGCGATTCAAAAATGCCTTTCTCTGGGAATAAAATCCCGCGTCTCGCTGTAAAAACGGCCGTCCCTAAACTGGTCCAGCAGGAGGTGCTAGCTCATCGTGCTTCACAGTGACGTGCAAGTTCAACCCAGACACACGAAAGCATGCTGCAACAAAAAGGACAAAGACACTCTGCCTGGGATTTCATTTGCTAACCAGCGGACTCGACAGTCTACCGCTGCCGATAATCGAAAGAACAATCCAGATACGTGGATGTCTTGACAAGTCAACTGTCCAGAGAAGATGCATGAAATGGAAAATCAAACATACGCCGGAAAACAAACAGACACAAAGGAAGCACTGCAGTCTGCTCTCACCGCAGCTCAGCTCGGCTGCTTCATCGCTGTTGTCCCCGCAGTCGTTGTTGCCGTCACAGACCAGCGACCGGGGGACGCAGTTCCCGTTGGTGCAGGTGAACTGGTCGGGACCACACGTCTTGATTTCAGTCTCTTCACACAAAGAACCAGAGGATTTTCATCGTTGGTGGCCAGAAGGAGGAGTTTTGTCATGAGGGAAAAATCACAAGGTGGGTCAACAGATGAGGGTATCGCGTGCCAAGGGACTCTTTCTGACCACCCAACTTCAGCATGACAACGAAGAAACCGATCTAGGATTTAGTCTCTGTTTTTTGAATTTAAATTTGCTGATTTGTGTTTTGAATTCTAGGAATGGCACTGGTTGTTCGTTCATTCATTCATTCATTCATTCATTCATTCATTCATTCATTCATTCTCTATACCGCTCATCCTGCAGTCGCAAGGATGGAGCCAATCATAGCTCTTGTTGAGGGAGAGGCGGAGTTTATTTGTGGATGGATCACGACCTCTCAGCCTCTCATTCATCATATCATCATGTCATCATATAGACACATGCGACCGTTCACTCATTCATTCACGCATCATTCGACCATTCACTCTGTCACCCACCACATGACGGAGGTTCGTCGGTGTGATCGTTGCAGTCCCTGAAACCGTCGCACACCCAGGACTCAGGGATACATTTTCCTCCGTCACATTTGAAGCTGTCCGGAGAACATGTCCGACTCGCTGCACAACATCAACACATGTCCGGGTTTAGTCCCTCGCGTGAGTGCCTGCGTTTGCCTGCGCTAAAGTCCCACTGATGGATTCTCATCCGCATTTACCACAGAACAGAGGATTCTCATCGCTGTTGTCGCCGCAGTTGTTGAAACCGTCACACATGCTTTCAGGGTAGATGCAGATGTTGGTGCTGTCACATTTGATCTGGCCCACCGGACACGTCCTGTCAGCTGGAGAACGTCAAAACCAATCAACACACCGGTCGAAACGTGAGCCATCATCAAGCGATTTAAACCCTTCGGTTCTGGTGGTCCGAACCTGGAACCCTTCCCAGGATACAGAGGAAATTCACCCGGCCCATTTAAATGGAACACAGTTCCACCGCTCACCGAATTCTTCGGCTCATATTGGCGGATGCGATTCGCAATTCGTCACTCACGGCAGTCGATTTCATCCGAAGTCTTGTTGTCTCTGCAGTCGTTGTGTCCGTCGCAGACGAACGCGGCGCTGATGCAACGGCCGCTGTCGCAGGTGAACTCGGTCGCGGGGTTGCAGGTGGGGAACTGGCATCCCCGTTCGTCGCTGTTGTCGCCGCAGTCGTCCGCGTAGTCGCAGGCGTAGGCGATCGGCACGCAGCGCCCGTTGTCGCAGGTGAAGTCCATCGCTGAGCACGTGTGGAACGCTGCCCGGGTGTTACAAAGAGTCGGTGTCTGCTCGCCACATTCACGCACTTCATAAGCGGCAGCTGAGAACCAGCAGCCGCACCAGAGGCAAGCTACAGTGAGCTATATACATTAGCATAGCGTCCTCACCACAAACCCTCTCCAGCTCGTCGGAGTTATCCAGACAGTCTTTGTGTCCGTCACACTTCCAGCGTGCAGTGATGCAGTTCCCGTTCAGGCAGGTGAACTGCTCCGGCTGGCAGCGCCCGCCGCTGTCCTTGATGCAGTCTTTGCCGTTGTTGGCCAGATACCATTTCCCCTGATGAGGACATTGGCATTCCGGGCCCGACGGACCTGCAGGAGAAGTTGCAGGAGGCGGGGGCCGCGTGAGAACCGAGGAGAAGCGGAGAAGTAATCACGATCACGTAAAGGTGTCTCCCATTACCAGAAACGCAGATATGACTACAGCCTCCATTAAGCTTCTGGCAGGGGCTCGAGCAGGTCTCCTGCTTAGAACCGGCGTATACGTGAATGTCGTTGGGTTGGTACTGCAGGTCCCGGGCCAGCACCGCCAGCCCGGAGCCGTCATCCTTCGACACCCGGAAGACCGCTCTCTCGGTCCAGTCAGTCCAGAAGACGTCCTGCTTGAAGACGGTCATGGCAAAGGGGTAATGAACTCCGCTCACGATGACTTGTCTCTTCTCACCCGTCAAAGTGGCACGCTCAATTTTGTCTCTGCGGCAGGGATTCGGCAAATAACGGGGTTAAGGGAATATTCCCTTCGTGAAAGATTTGGGATAGGGGAAAGGGCTAGACTGTGTTTAAAGGAGCAGACTCACAGTGACGCGTCGGCCCAGTACAACATTCGCTCCTCGTAGTCCAGGGACAGGCCGTTCGGTGTCGTCAAGCTGCTATTAATGATGGATCTTCTGAAACTCCCAGAAAGCGTGGCCCTCTCGATTTTAGCCGGGCTCCCCCAGTCAGTCCAGTACAGGTACCTGGTACGGAGAGAACGGGGAGAAACATCTCCGTGTAGCTTACAGTCGGACGTTAAATGACAGGAATCTCGATATGTGCATCAAGTGAAATACGGCTCAGGGCTTTTTACCCGTAGCAGGGGTCAACTACGATGCCTCTGGGGCGGTTCGCGCGGGCGACGATGGAGCGGTTCTTCCCGTCCGCCCCGAAGGACTGTATGTTGCGACTGTGATAGTCGGTGAAGTAGACCCGCTTGTTGACCCAATCATACGCCAAACCTTCCGGGTCATCCAAATCTGAACCACAAAGCACAGAAACACGTAGATGTTGCATAAAGATGAGGACATAAGAGAGGAAAATGGGCTGGGGGAGAAAAAAAAGCAGCTAGCACGCTATGATGGGACACTGCCATTGGGTGTAGCTCACCTGTAGCTAGGATGACAGGCGGGCTGGTGGCGGATGTCGCTGTGACGTAGCCGACCCTGCTACGGCCGATCCCCATGAATTGTGAAAAGAAAATTCTTTTTTCCTTGAAGTCGAAATCCAAGCCCATCAGGTTGTAGCCCAGGTTGACCGTCGGGATCGGGCTGCTGTGATCCTGGGGATCTAACCTGAGGCTATTCAGCGTGTAGTCTGTGGTGAAAAGCAGGAACTCGTCCAGCCCGTAACCACATGTCACGCCGTTGCTCAGGAGCGACCCGTGTGCGCAACCGCATTTGGGTTTCTCCTGGCCCGGCACGGCGAAGCAGAGCTGCTGGCAGCGCCCGTTGTCCTCCTGGCACGGGTTGAAGCCCACCTGCTGGGCGGATGTAGGCTGGACATGAGCGTCAAAGACGGCGACGTCGCTCAGGTCGTCGAGATTGTCTCGTATCACCTGGTTTCATCGGAGAAAGAAAACATCTGGAAAATCTTCGGAAAGATCGCGTCGAAAGAAATAGTGCGATTTCCTCTGTGAGCTGTTCTTTCAAGAGCTCTCCGTTTCAGTCACTGAGAGGGGGAACGTAAACATCAGTATATTTGCGATTCATTCAAGATGTCTCCGGCCATGAAGCCCCGGCTCTGCGCTTCAGTTTTCAGCATCACGTTACTGTTTGCCGAGATTGAAACCAAAGTTTACCTCCAAAATATATATGACAAAGGGAAGCCAAACAATCACTGTCAGCGCAGTTGTTTGAGGAAAAGAGTTTCCATGACAATCAGGCTGTGGCCCAAAAAACAACGGTTAAAGGCGTTCAGCTCACCTCTGGCTGATCGGTGTTCGCCGGGTCCTTGCTGGCCTGGAAGAGCTTCCCGAGCCTTTTATCCACCCACAGAAGGTAGTTTCCAAGAATACCAAGTCCTGTCGGAGATGGATATCGACTTCCGTAACGAACGATCTGCCTCTGCGAGCCATCCACGGCCATGCGGGAGATCATATCTAACGCGTCGTCTGCCCAGTACAGGAAGTCATTGGAGTAATCGAGCGTTAGGCCGCGAGGCGACGCCAAGGTCTCTGACGCCAACACTGTGCGGTTGGTTCCATCGAGAAAAGCCCGCTCTATTTTGGGCGTCTGGCCTCCGTCGGTCCAGAAGAGGTAGCGAAGCTTGGGACTGACGGCCAGGTCCTGGGGCTGCTCGTGAGAGGATTTGAGGAGGATCATTCGGTAGGTGGTGTTGAGGGCCAGCACCTCCAGGAAGGTCTCGCTCTCAAAGGCATTGGTGAAGTACAAGTTGCCTAAACGGAGACGCACGAGAGACACAGCTATAACGCTCTGAGGACTACAGTTGGAGTTCTACATGGAATTCACAGCCTGAATTGGTAAATAGTCGATCCACGACCTGAAGCTAACTTCCCTGTAGCTTATCTAAGTATCATTACAATTCTAATCTGTGGACCTCTTTCGGACGATCATCAGGAGAGGGCTGGACAAACACAATTGTCTTCATACCAGAGACCCAGTCCATTGCAAGCCCTTGGATGCCTCTTTTCCCAACACCCGTGCTAATGACGGCGCTGTAATGGCCCCCATCGGTTTTGGCCCTGAAGATTCCCCTGTAGATGGACGAGCTGCTGTTGCTGGTCCAGTAAACGAAGCCGGAAGCAATGTGGAGGTCCAGTTTGTCCTTAACGGAGGACGAATCTGGAAAAGGGATCATCGCAGTCAGAGGGGGCTACCCGGTCATGGCAAAGAATTCAAAGTGTAAGCTAAAGTTAAGCTAACATGTGAAACCAACATACATCCACCAACAGGGACCATCGCCTCAGAATGGTCAGAGCTGTTAATATGGAAGCCACGTATATGCCTGGGGGTGGAGATGATGGCAAAGGACTCGTACTGCTCACAGCGGGACCCGTCCGGAGAGGGGTAAAACCCCGTGGTGCACGAGCACGCTTTTTGATTGTCCGGCTTGGGCAGACACAGTTGAGGGCAGCCTCCGTTGTTGGAGCTGCAGGCGTTTGTTGACCCTGCGGAGTCTGAGTCGGGCCGAAGCGAGGAGGTGAATCAGAAGGTCACCTGAGATCCAGTTTAAAAAACAAATCACAAAGCCGTGAATCTACATACTGTTTCTGGCGTGCACTTTCAGGGCACGCAGACCGGACATGCCACTTCTCATCACCACCATGTTGCCTCCCGTGTTCTTGTCCACTCGCTCGATGACCTCGTAGTCCAGGTCGGTGTAGTAGAGATGGTCCTGATAAACCGTCAGTCCCCAGGGGTGAGACAGGCTGCTGACCAGTGTGGAGCGGCTTCCCCCATCCATGCTGCCGCACTCAATCTGAGGACAAGCGGAACCGCGTTGGGCCGGACGTACTCCCCGGCGCACTCCATCGACGAGGAGTCGCGGAAAAGGCTGCCGCTTTGGCACAATGAGCCAAATAGCATACGTACCAACCCTGTCCCCGACACGCCCCAGTACAGTTTCCTGGTGGAAATGTCAGCGGTGATGAACCCGATGTTGGCCAGTTTGTCAGTGTAGAGGATTCGAAGGTTGCCACCGTCCATGTCAGCGCTGGCCACCTTTGGAGGGACGCCGTTGTCCGACCCCTTATCTGTCCAGAACAACTTCCTTGGAAGGCGAGGAAACAAGAATTGAGTTTTCCTTGCCAGGTAGCCTTTGTCTAACTTTAAAGTGCTATGGCTCGGCTTTGTCCTGTCTTTCAGGAGACGGGTGTTTTACCCTCTTGCAGGATCCAGCGTGATGCCGACGGGCTCCCCGGCTCCTTCGGGCTTACCCGTGGATGTGATCAGGGTCTTCCTGTAGTTTGCATCTCCATCAACACGGATAACCTGAAGTGAAGCGATTCTAACATCGGCTTTCCTGATTCACCTGCGGTGAAAGGATCCGAACAGGGTTTCCCCCGATTGTTTACCTCTATGGCTCTCGCCGAGGGATTGGTGTAGTACATTATCCGGCCCATCCAATCAAAGGCCAGGCCGGTAGGCGATCCCATGAAAGCGGCCGGAGCAAACTCAGACCTGTTTGTGCCGTTGGTCTTCACTCGCCATATAGAACCCTGGTGGGAAGAGCGAAGAGATGCCATCAGGGAATACGTGAAAGCTACTGCTACTCAGCCAAAACGAATCCCAAAAAGTCCCGGGCTGATGTGAACTCAACCGACCGAGGGAAATTCCGAAAATAAGGAATTCCACTGAGGGGCGGCGTGTGGCCCAGTGGTTACAGCTTCTGCCTCACAGCAAGAGAGTCCGTGGTTCGACTTCGACAGGGAACCCATCTTTGTGGAGATAGGTCCCCTCTCTTCAAACCGTCACTCTCTCATCCACATGTTTTTACAACGCACGGTCTCCAGTGAACCACCTGCATGTGTTTGGACTGTGGGAGGAACCTGGGAACCCTGAGGAACCCCAACACAGACACGGGGAGAACATGGAGACTCCACACAGAAAGGAGCCCTGTGGGAATCCAACCAGGGACCAGCACTAACCACTGCGTCCCTGAACCGCCCACAATATCTCTGGTAAGAACTGAGTAGCTTATTTATTATTATGATTTTCATTTGTGATTTTAGTCTTGTTTTTTTTCCTTATATATATATATATATATATATATATGTTGTATACAACAAGGTTTCTGTTGTGAAACACATCTTTTCAGGGTATCACCATATTCATTGCACCATAACTCAGAGCTCATGCTGACAGACGAGGTAAATATTAGCTGCTCTCACCCCGCTCTGCACCCAGTAGATAAACTGCTCTTTGTCGTCAAAGTCGATGTCCCGTCCCTGAGTGATGCCCGACACCGGCGCCATGGCGTTGTTGGAGGGGTCGGCAGGATCCAGAGGAATGCCCAGAATCACCGAGTCTTGCACCACCATCAAGAACGGCGTCGTATCTGAGGTGCGACGGTGGCGCCGAGCAGACGGAGTCATGAGAAAAAGAAATTGAATACCCAAAGCGTGGGCCTCTGAGGGCCATCGAGGACATTCCTATTTCTTGGGCAATAATTGCAGCCTTCAGAAGTCGGTATATTTCCGTTTTCATCACTTTAGACTAAAAATTAACCTGCTGAAATTGTGACTTTACAAGCTGCCGGCCTATCAGGAGACCAACTTCGTGATGAACCCGGCGGATGTTCTCCACACAAACCTTTCAAGGATTTATGGACTATACCTTGGACACATTTGCGCCCGTCCTTATCCAGCTTCCAGCCCGACTGGCAGTGGCAGGTGTAGTAACGGGGCCTCAGGGCTGACAGCAGGCACAGCTGGCTGCACAGGTGTTCACTGCATGGGTTCACCGCTGAACGCAAGGACACACGGTCACCTTCGAAACCTTCGCTTAGCATCTGACGCCAGAGCTACTGCACATCAGCAGACGCTGGACCGCATCAGAGTACAAGACCGCAGCGGTTTGGAGGAAGTCACCTGCTGGCTGCTTGATGGGATGGTCCATGACGATTCCCATGGGCTGATACACGCTGGTCATCAGGGTGGTGATGTTCTGGCCGTGGAACTTGTTTGTCCTCATGACTTTGCTGGTGTAGCGCTCTGACCAGTAGACGTAGTCCTCAAAGATTGTCATACCGTGTGGATGCTGCAGAGCCTGACGCGGGAATGAAAATGACCAGAAGATACAGAAGATGATTAGAATCTGCCTCCAACTCATGTATATTCTTCTCTAATGCTGAGATGTAATATTTTCCTGGACTTGCATGACTCTGCAGCTTGTCCTGCTGGACATTTTGGACCTGATACTTTGGCATTAACTCGGTGGAAAAAGTGCATAACCCAAATTTCTGTAAGTCTAGAAGAGCAACTTGATGACCCTTCATGTCGGGTATCGATACCGGATGTGCTGCAGCCCCACGGCGGCACGGCCCAGGGTTCTCCATGCGCTGGTGCCAAGCGCGGGGGTTCGTGTTTGGGAGGGCATCTGGACTAAAACCTGCGCCACACCGAATATGCAAACCATGTCGGACGGGGCTTAACAATGACCGCCATCGCCGCTGACAAGCTGCAGGGCCGTGCAGGTAGAGGAAGGAGAAGAGGAAGGATGTGGTGAAAGAAGACATGAAGTTAGTTGGTTTGTGAGCAGACGATGAAGAGGAGAGGGTGGGATGGCGGCAGGTGGGCTGTGGCGACCCCTGAGTGAACAGCGATCAGATGTCCATTCGGACAGAGGGGTAGCGTTATCGGCTGAATCAGGACCTGCGCGAGCACCTTTGGATGGCGTGGAACGTATCTTACCATGTCACTGGTGAGGACCTGATGGCGGTTGTTCCCATCGTAGTCGCAATAGTCAATATATTTGAGGTAGGCATCAGCGAAGTACACCCTGCGGGTGGTGTAGTCCAGGGCCAGGCCGTTGGGCCAGTACAGCTTTGTGCTTACGATGACTTGCCTGCGGGCTCCGTCCATGTCGGCTCGCTCAACCCTGGGGTTCTGACCCCAGTCCGACCAGAACATCAGGTTGGTGCTATGGGGAGGGACAAAGCGACCCTCTGCTCAGCATCTCCACGAGATCAAACCTCGCACGCACCGCACTTCTCCCAGATAAAGACTGAATTCCTGCCATTTCATTTGGAATATTCTCCACTCACTGGTCACGCGGGTCTAAAACCAGTCCACGAGGGCTGGTCACATTTTCGGTGAGCAGGACCTTCCGAAAACGCCCGTCCAGAGTGGACACCTCGATGCTCTCCGTGGAGGAGTCTGTCCAGTAGAGGTTCCGGGCCACCCAGTCCACGGCTATGCTCTCCGGCACCAGCAGACCGGTGGAGAAAACCTAGAGCAGCACAGATGTCACCGCAGCCGCCCGATACGAGTACACTGAGACTGAGTTTACTTCGTAGGGAGGACATATTGCCTGTCACACTTACTTCTTTTTTATCTGTACCATTTAGGGAGGCGCTCCATATCTTCTTCTGGAAGGCGTCAGCCCAGAACATTCTGGAAGACATGCGGTCAAAGTCCACGGCCACGATGTTGGAACCGCCGACCACTGGACGTATCTGGGGGGGCTTGGCGTTGATGCGGTTGGAAATAATCTGGCTCCGTTTGGCAACCAGAAGCACAGCCGCAAGGGGGTCTGTGGGCGAGAGGAAGGTGGGATTTGTTCACGGAAGGGTGGAAATCATTCTGTTCTATCAGAAGCAAATCCTTCCTTGGTAAGATGTGCATCGAACAAGCAGAAAACAATCCCATCGAAAAGATAAACATCTGTTCTCAACATCTTGCAGGCTATGAATCTGGCTTGTGCATGTTATTATTCTATTTCACTGACATAATGCTGACACGAAGCAGCCATATTTTGTTTGAAATGGACAGCATGGAGTCTTTTCCCCCATTACTGTCGCATAAGACCGAAACATGAAGAAGACATTTTGGTTTGGGGTTTCAAAGGCAAGGTGTCTCCGTGTCTCTTCATTCATTCCGAGGTGGGAGCAGCCATGGTGTTTGCTTTAGAGACACTGAGGAGAAGACAGGAGGCAAAACCGGAGGCTGCAGAGATGGAGATGTGGAGGTTCCACTTCGGGAGTGAGGAGGACGGAGAGGAGCAGGAGGGAGTCCATCAGAGGGACAGCACATGGTAGATGTTGTGGAGATAAAGTCACACTGAGCTGGTTTGGAGATGGACAGAGGAGAAGGAGTGAAGGTCTGGGTAGAAGGATGCTGAGGTTGCACGGAGAGGAAGAGAACAGGAAGTTAGTTGGTGTGAGAGAAGAAGATGTAGAGAAGAGACTGCAGGGGATCGGTTGTGGTGACCCTTGAAGGGAGCAGCCCAAAGGACAAGAGGATCAGGGCAGCGACTCCTTGCCTCCGCTAGCCTCAGTGCAGAGCCAAAGCAAATTCTGCATTTTCTCCAGATGGAAAAAATGACAACATTTCCGTCACACGCGGTCAAAAAAATCATTTCTCAGTGATGGTTTCGTTCATCATGTCGAACTGTCGTCTCACCTTCAGCTTTGCATGTGCGTCCATCTGGTTCCAGCTGGTAACCGCTTGAGCAGTAGCACCTGAAGCCTCCGCGCTCATTGAAGCACTGCTGGCTACAGAACCCTGGAATCAGACACTCGTTGATGTCCTCGCAGGTCTTGGAGTCTTCCAGCAGCTTGAACCCTGGCGGACAGGTGCACTCAGCTCCAAACGGTCCCTGGACACATCCGTCGCTGCAGCCCCCGTTGTTCAGAGCACAGTCATCTCGATCTTAAGCAGGTTGAATGAAAGTGGATTGATATCGCCGCCTTGTTTTTGCTACGTGCGCCGCACGACTGAGACACTCACTGCAGATCGGGGACTCGTCTGCCCCGTCAGGACAGTCCCTCTGTCCATCGCACACCCGGTCGAGGTCAATGCACACCTGATCAGTGGGGCATTGCCACTGGCCGGAGGGACAGCTGAACGGCGGCGTGGGGCAGTTCCGCTCGTCGCTCATGTCTCGGCAGTCGTTGTCTCCGTCGCACAACCACCTCTCTGGTATGCACACTTTGTTGTCGCACTGGAAGTAGTGGGATCCGCATGTGATGGGCGGACAGGAGTTGTGTTCATCGGATCCGTCCTCACAGTCTGGATGACCGTCGCACTCCCACTCATCTGGGATGCAGAATCCGTCCGTCTGGCACTGGAATTCATTGTTGTGGCACAGGCCGGGAACGCGAGTGGCTGCGGGGACGAAGATGTTTTAAATGCCAGAGGACGTTGTCAAATTTTAGTGCGAACAACATAGAGTATTCGTATGGACCTGCGGTGAGGTGGAGTTATCGCTTGGAGCGACCCTAAACTAGAAGGCTGGAAAAGTCCGAGAGGATTTAGACGAGGAGTCGCCCCGGTCGAAGATCTGTGCAGAACTTTGACTGGTAGGTTGGGGTTGCTATGGTGCAACCACCACCATGCAGCATTTGACCTTAGTGCCCATGCCACGTGTCCAAGTGTTGCGTTTTCCCCGACTCCAAGGAGATGGAGCTGGAGTTGTACTCGATATGTGCCCATTGTGGAACCCGTTTCCGAATCGCCTGGTTTTCCCTTTGTGATGTTCCTCCTCAGCTCTTATTGACTGTGGGGAGTTTCTGCTGAGACTGAGGGTTGGTGTACCCCACCACCCCGTACCCAAACCATCAGAAGACAGATGCTTTGTGAGAGGAGTCGCAGAGGACAGAGGGCCGAGTCTTCGACATGACCTTTCACCTACATCCATCCCAAGACAGGTCGACACACACATGCCCGATGATCCGTCGGCACCCCACGACTCACCTGGAGAGGTCAACAACCCGAGCTTATTGTCTCCTGCAGGAGCCTCAGCCCAAGCGAGCGAACAGCCCTCTTCCTTCCTTTTGCACGGTCCACACATTAGCCCTACAATCAGGAGAAGCTCCAAGGTTCTTCCCTGTGTTCCCAAAGCGACTCACACATGAACACAACAACCCCATTCAACCCAACCGCTGCGCAACAACGCACCGATCAACAGAACAAACCCTCTCAGTTTAGACCGACGTCCGGCCCCAGCGGCTTCATATCCGGAACCTCCCCGCAGTTTGATAGAACTGAGGAACATCTGGGATGAGACGAGGAACCAAGTCCCCGTGGTCAACATAAGATTTGACAACAATCCACTGGCTGTTGCAAAATTGTAATTGTAAGCTCGGATCTGTTTCTTCTCCGATGGAGACATTGGTCGAGCGGGATTCCCTCGCAAAGTCGTTCTCAAAGTCGGGAGTGGGATGGTCGTTTAACAGCTTTATTGAGGGAAAGTTCTTTTTTACCAATAGTTACGAAAAACTGCATTTCAGGGAATCTACCGGAGTGGTCAACTTACGACAGCCTCTCTCGTCGGAATGGTCTCTGCAGTCAAACACGCCGTCGCAGCGGTACAAGGAGTTTACACACTGATCCCCGCTGGAACAAGCAAACTCGTAGGATGGACAGGAGAACTCTTTGGGTGGAGAGGACAGAGGAAATAAGAGCGGCCATTAGAACCGAAAGAAAACGTACACAGTCTCCATTTTCTGAGAAGATCCGGCAGGAGAGCAAAGAGTGAAGCTCGGTTCTACCGCAGTTCTTCTCGTCAGAGCCGTCCAAGCAGTCCTGGTCTCCGTCGCACACAAAGAAGATGTTTATGCAGCGGTGGTCGGGACACAGGAAGAAGGCCGGAGGGCAGGTGCTGATGGTTGAGTCTGGCAGGCAGAGAGACGATGGAACAGTTTGGTTCCGGGAAGTTTCCAAGATAACAAGGAGGAGCGCCTATTTCGAGGCGCGTCAGTGCGGATCCACGGGTCGGTGCTCACTGCAGTCGTGCTCATCCGAGCCGTCGCCGCAGTCATTGTCGCCGTCGCACACCCACGTCTTCGAGATGCATATCTTGTTGTCACAGGTGAAGGATTCGGCGGCGCAGGTGGACGGGACGGCGGTGGGACAGTCGGCTTCGTCAGAGCCGTCGCCGCAGTCGTCGGTGCCGTCACACCACCAACGGGACAGGATGCAGCGCTTGTTAGCGCAGGTGAAGGCGCTCGGAGAGCAGGTCGCACCTGCCGTCGGGATGGCGAAGATAGACAAGTCGGACGAGGGCCGCTGTTTTAGAAACCTCCCCAAAGAACACTCTCGTGCCTCCCCGCACGCTAACCTGAGTCCGTGCAGTTGGCCTCGTCGGACTTATCGACGCAGTCCGGATAGCCATCGCAGCGGTAGGAGTTGGGCCTGCAGCTTCCCTCGTCGCACTCGAAGGCGTAATCGCCGCAGTTGCTGGGCGGGGGAACCGAGCTGTCCTTGACGCAGTCCCTCTGGTTGTCCTGCAGCTTCATGCCGTAAGGGCAGCCGCACACTCGGCTGAAAGAGGGCGTCGGGAAGCAGAAGTGACTGCAGCGGCCGTTGGGCACCGAACTGCAACGGCTGGTGAGCGCTGGGGGTTCGAAGACAAACAAACGGTCACCATATCTCAATCCCGACGGTCACGGTGCGCTGACAGAATCTGTTTGGCACAATTACACGACTGCGACAAATTCAGAATCAAAAGCCGCACTCACTGCTCTGGAAACCGGATGTGTAGGCCTTGACATTCATAATCCCGGTCACTCCCTTTCTGATCATCCTGTTTCCTCCTCCATCTCTCTTCCTCATTTCAAAAATGGCTTCCGTCCTTGTGTCGGACACGTACAGGTAGTCTGGAATATGACATCGTTCGGGGTTAAAATTCACCACGTCGAGCACAGGTCCTGAGCGGGGCTCCACAGGGAGCTGCGTGAAAGGACAGCGGGTCCATTCTCTGATAGGAAGGGGAAAACCCGTGAATAAGGAGCCTGGACATGCACGACGGGGATGGAACCACCAAACAACACGTTATTATTGTGCATGGAGGAAATAAAGTTTGGGGGAATGAAGTTTGACTCGACCGCCACCTGTGTGCACGTCCAAAGACGCGGAATCCAAAACATCTACCTGAATATATGGTCAAAGAGAAGGGCTGAGTGATCTGGCCAAGACCGCTGAACGTCCGCCTGTCGTCTCCTTCGATCCCGATGTAGCCGACATGGTTGAAGAGAGAGTCCACCCAGTACAGCCTGTTCATCCTGTCACAGGAGGCAGAGCGGGCGTTAACGCAACGGTCGTCGCTGCTTCGTAGCGCTGCAGGGACACGGCTACGCTCACGTGTAGTCAACAGCCAGTCCGTGCGGCCATCCCAGAGAGGTGTTGACCAGCGGCACCGCGTTGCTGCCGTCGGTGAAGCCCCTCTTAATGACTGCCGGGCGAAACCAGTCCGACCAGAACAAGTAGCTGCGTATTTGAGGGGACAAAACAGGGGACGGGTCTGATGTAATGCTTGTATATGCCGACGATATCTGGGTGCTAACACGCCATTCCTCTTAGTGTTTCATCAGTAGCCTGTGGCCTCCGAGGGAATCAACTCGGGCTGTCTTTGCAAACACAACGCCAATCACAGGCAGGACTTCACTTCAAAACCTCTTCAGCACATCCGGTGACTGTCAACCCTCACCCCGCACTGGGATGCACCGCCACTCCTTTGGGGTTCCTCAGTCCGGTCACGATGTCTCGCCTGGACTTGTCCGGGACCCTGAGGGCCGACACTGAGCGGTACGTCATGGACATCAAATACAAGACTTTGGATGTCCAGTCGTAGGCCATGGATTCCACCGTTCCCAACCGGTAGCCTGTTAAAATCTGCTGGACTGAGGACGAAGGAAACGGAGACGAGCTCGTATCACTTGAGACGACACAGCGCGGCGAGGCGACGACGCTCCTGCGATTCCCGCACCTGTGCCGTTGAGGCTTGACTCATAGACGAGACCTTTGTTGGCGTCATTGTAGAAAACAACCTTCTTGTCGCCGTCGAACTCCACCGCGGAGCCCGAGAAGGACGTCCCGAGCCCCGTGAGGGGCAAGATGATGTCCTCCTGGAGGGATATGTTCAGGGGGATGCCCCGCACCCCGATGGACGTGGCCAACAACAGGAAGTCCTTCACCTCTGTCCAAAGAGCGGAGGACGGCGTCGGTCAAATCGCTGTCAGCTTGAATAACAGTGGTAGCTCTGAAAACCGAGGCGTCGAGCTCCTGCGGCGACTTACTGAAGCAGGTCCGCTGGTCGGGCCGCAGGTCGTAACCATGACGACACTTGCAGCGGAAGCCCAGACCGTCGTTGTCGGTGCGGTGGCTCAGGACGCAGATTTGCTGACAGCCGCCGTTGTGTCGGCCGCAGGGGTTCATCACTGCGGGACGAGACGGGACCTTCTCGAATTCTGACGACTGAAAGCTATTTATGGAGCCGTGGCTCAAAAGCCCGAACGGTGGAAAGAACTTCTACTTCGGAGGGAAAACAAAAACGCATCTTGTTACCGACGGGCTGCAGAACTGGGTGCGAGACCACGACGTGGCCCGGCTGCTTGGCCGTGCGGTACAGGAGCGCCGGCTCGCTGCCGTTGAAGCGGTTGGCTCTGATGACGCCCATCTTGCTCCAGTCAGTGAAGAACACGTGGTTCTCGAAAACAGCGATTCCAAAGGGGTGTGGAGACTGGGTGACGCCGTTGAGGACAGTTTTCCTTCGATGGAGAAAAAGCCTCAGGTTGGTCACCAGCTCTCAACGACCATCTGACCTCCTTCCGGTGTCTCCGGCGTACCTGTCCAAGCCGCTGTAGGTGACGGTTTCCACGGTGTCGAAGTGGCTGTCGGACCAGTAGACCCTCTTGGTGACGATGTCCGCGGAGATCCCCGTCGGCGTGCCCAGCCGGTTCTTCACCAGCTCCACGCGGTTGCTGCCGTCCATGAAGGCGCGCTCCAGCTTCATTTGCTCTTGGCTTTTGCCCTTGTCTGTGAAGAACATGTACCTGCAGGAGAACACAAAGGCTTCAGATGCCCCTATGGACCTTTAGAGGGTTCACGACGTGCTTCCGAGGTCTCTGCTTTGCACCTCGACACACAGACAGCGAGAAATGGATGGTTCCCAACCAACATACCCCACTGTGGGGTCCAAGGCCAGGCCGTGGGGCGTCTGCAGGTTTTCAGCCACCAGCGTGACCCGATTCCCCCCGTCGAAGTCGCACAGGTCGATGCGCTCCACCATGGCTTCCAACACGTAGAGCTTGAAGTTGACCCAGTCCACGGCGAGGTTCTGGACGTCGTGGACCGCGGCGGTCAGAACCTCCTTCACGTCGCCGCCGTTGTAGTTGGTAGAATACACCTGGGAGGAGCGTACAAGGGAGGAGTGGCACCGCAGCTTCGGCAAAGGCGGGACGTCGACCGCCATTCGGGAACCACCAGAACACTGACCTTCTTGGTGTACGTGTCACTCCAGAAGACAGTGTGGCTGTGCCAGTGATAAGCCACGCCCACGGCGTCGCCCTTCCCCTGGGACGCCACCAGGGTGCGGACGAAGCGTCCGTGGATGTCGGCCATCATCACGTCCCCTCCGTCGGTGAAGATGAGCTGAGGCGTCCCACCTGCGGCAAACACCGAGGCAGACGGACCAATCAGTGAGATAAGATGAAGATGACAAAGACTACGTTTGAATGAAATGAATCCACAATCGAGGACAGCGGGGAGTGAGATGTCCATGAGGTCCATAACTGGAGGAGAAGTGTGGACTTTGTGCTTCTCCAGCAGAGTGGGACAATAACAACTGCATCAGAAGCTTCGCATATGAACACAACCCTTGGGTGAACTTGTCCTCCTCTCCCTCACCCATCAGCGTGGCTTCACACCAGCGCTGCTGTGAGGAGAACATCTGGATCCTCCAGGGCACGAAATGAAGGACCTGCAGCTCGGAGTGTGTGTGTGTGTGTGTGTGTGTGTGTGTGTGTGTCACCTGACACGTTGGCCTTGCAGACGTGACCCTGCTCCAGGAAGTATCCATCAGTGCAGCTGCAGCGGTGAGTCCCTCGCCGGTTCTCGCACAGCTGGTCACAGATGCCCCAGATCTGACAGTCATCGAAGTCTAGGAGGCAGAGGAGCAAACGAAACCTTGAAATGTTCTTCTCCTTTGGACTCCTTTCTTCAGGAGGACACGGAGGTGAGAGCCGCCGTGGTGTCTGCTTTAGAGAAGCTGAGGAGGCAGAGATGGAGGCAGCAGAGATGTGAAGGTTCCTCTTCGGGAGCGAGGAGGACCAGGATGGAGAGACAGCACAGGTTAGATGTTCTGGAGATAAAGTCACACTGAGATGGTTTGGACATAGACAGAGGGGGGATGGAGAAGATCTGGATAGAAGGAGGCTGAGGTTGGAGGAGGTCAGGAGGAAGACCAGAGAGGAGGTTCATGGATGGAGGGAAAGAGGACAGGAAATGAATTGGAGAGAGGATGGAAGTAGATGATTGGCTGAGGACCGAAGGAGAAGAAGCAGAAGAATCCAAGAACCTCATATCTGAAAACCGAGACGAGCACTGAGGGACTTATCAGCTGTTGCGGGTTCCTGGATGACGGGCGGAGCGGAAGGAGAAGGTCCTCCTCCCACATCTGCGTGCAGAGGCTGCAAAGAAAACATCACGTCATCTGTCCCTCACCGAGGCAGGAGCGGCTGTCGTTGGCCAGCGTGTAGCCGTCGGGACAGTAGCAGACGCCCCCCTGTGGCGACAGGTGGCACAGGAACTCGCAGCTCAAGGCCGAGCACCTCTCCAGGCCTGCGAGGAACAGCGGAAGGAGCCCGGATCAGCGACGCGCCCGGGTTCCTCGCCTCGGGAGCCCCGTCCGTCAGCGCTGTCATGACCGCGAGCCGCCCTCTGCCCGCAGGGCCGGTTAATCTTAAACTTTTTTAGGAGTGGGGGATAAAATCCGAGCAAAACTTTAACTGCGTCACAGGACCAACATCTGCTGGAGGCGGCCAGTAAAGATAAGAACCCGGCGATGATCGGAGTCGTTCCCGAGTCGCCGCCGTCCCTCACCGCAGGCCTGCTGGGCGGTGGCGTTGGTCTCGTCGGTGCCTCCGGGACAGTCGGGCTTGCCGTCGCACACTTTCCCGAGCGGCACGCACGCCGTGGAGCCGGGGCAGCCCCACTCGCCGGGGTAGCACGCTCTGGAGTCGCTGTCTGAAAGAGCAGCAACGCGCCGATGAAGGACCCGGGTCCGCCGAAGAGATAGGGCTCGAACCAACCTTCCCTCTGGTAGAACGTCCGCTCGGAGTCTCTCACCGCATCCTCTCTCGTCGCTGTAGTCGCCGCAGTCGTTGAAGCGGTCGCAGACCCAGCGCTGGGGGATGCAGCGGCCGCTGGAACAGGTGAACTGGTTCCCGGCGCAGCTCTGGTACTCTGGGCAGAGAGCAGGGAGGAGGGTCGGGCTGGTCTCCGCGCTCGGCGGGCGTCAGAGGCCGGGGAACGGCACTGAGAGGGAGCGGCGTTTACCGCAGCCGCGCTCGTCGCTGTCGTCCCCGCAGTCGTTCCAGTGGTCGCACACGAAGGACAGCGGAATGCAGTGGCCGTTGGTGCACTGGTACTGGTGCATGGGACAGTGCACGTTTGCTGCAAGTACAAACAGAGGGAACACGCCGGAATGCCCGGCGCCTTAAAGGCCTGAAAGGTCTTCTTTGGGCTTTCAGTTGCTGCTGGACCCGAAGCACCAGGAAGCACAAGACCACGTGCAAAGGTTGCTGTTGAATTGTCTTTATCTGCGGCTGGATGATCTTCTGAAAGGTCGGTTTGTAGGAACGTCCCACAACCCCAGCGCCTGTTGGAGGTCGCTTCTGGGAAAAGGGATGTCCACCTCCGGGGACGCTCGGTCCACAAAACACGAAGGCGACCCAGATGTGCTTTGGTTCGTGTTTTGGAGAACGCTCGTCTTTCCGGACTCTTCAACCAAACCTTGGTGCAAGAAGAAATCTGGCAAGATGGCCGCCAAAGTTGGGAAAAACCGAAAGGCTCAACCCGATAAACCAGATTCAGGGCTGTCAGTGACGACCCCGTCTGCGGGCGACGGAACGGCCCGGTCCCTCGGACCTTCTGGGGGACCTTCACGTGATCTCTAAGGACCCTCAGGGTCCAATCAGGAGGCCGGGCTTTGTCTACTCACTGCAGTTGAACTCGTCAGAGCCGTCTCTGCAGTCCCGGAGGCCGTTGCAGCGCTGGGAGGTCTCGTAGCAGGCCCCGTTGGTGCACGTCTGCTCGCTGCACTGTGGGTAGCCTGACACACACACACACACACACACACACACACACACACACACACTGCTTGAAGGGTGTGTTACCGCAGGAGACCAGCTCTGGTCGACGGTACAGGAGGAGCCGAGGTCTCACTGCAGCCGCTCTCGTCGGAGTTGTCCACGCAGTCCTTCACGTGGTCACACCTGTAGTGGGCGGGGACGCACTGGCCCTCCCGGCAGGTGAACTGGTCCGGGCTGCAGGTCCGCTCACCTGCACGGACGGACACACGCCGGCCGTGAGCAGCAGACTGGAAACAAGCCTCCCCGCACGTTGTTCCAGCTGCACCTCCTGTGTTCAGTGTGCACAGTTGGTACACCAGCGCTGTCCAACTCTTCTCCTCCTTCGGCCTGCTGCCCTCAGGGGTCTCCACGGCGACTCGACCTTCTCCATCTCACCCTGTTCTCTGGATCCTCCTCTCTTCATGTCCTCTCTCACGACCTCCATGCATCTTCTCTCTGGTCTTCATCTAGACCTCCAACTCCAGCATCCGTCTACCGATACATTCGCTCTCCCTCCTCTGAACAAAACCATCTCAGCCTGGCTTCTCTGACCTTCTCTCCCACATGTGTCGTCTGCCCTGTGATGCCCATCATCTATTGCTTTTGTCCACTGAACCGTGGGGCTTCCCTGTGGACGGCGAAGCCAGACGTCTCCGACGGCTCGCACGACAATCAACGCTTTGAAGATCTGAAAACCATCCATTTAAAGAAGCGTCCTCGTTGCCAAAGAAGTTCACGCTGATTTTTGCTTTTCCTGCTTCAACCCATTGATTCACTGTTTCGTCCTCCAAAGACACAGCGCGTCTCATCTGGTCCTCTGATTGTCCTCAACCTCCCGGACGACGGCTTACCGCACGTGCGTTCTTCGTCCGAGCCGTCCTCGCAGTCGTCCTCGCCGTCGCAGACGAATCCCGCCATGATGCACTCGCCGCTCGTCACGCACTTGAACTCCTGCGAGGAGCAGGACGGGGTCGCTGCGCCGTGGGGAACCGGACAGGTCAGGGGCCGCGAACGCTCGCCTTCGCCGTCTTTCGACGTACTTCGCTCGGACACTCACGGCAGCTCAGCTCGTCGGAGTCGTCGGTGCAGTCCTTGGTGCCGTCACATCGCCACGAACCGTCGATGCACTGCCCGTTGGCGCACTGGAATTCCCCGCTGACACATTTTCCTACGGCGGGGAAAAAAAAAAAAAAATCCAGGTTTCCGAGCCGATGACCACCGGCTGCAGGGAAATCTACATCGTTTTGGCGTTCGGCCGCCATGATGTGCTGTGCGCGCGCCGAGCGTCCTACCTCGTGCTCCTGATTGCCCCGAGGGGTCAAATAAACCCATCCAACTGGAAATCGAATTCCCCGTTTTGATGAATAAACCGTGTTTTACAAGTCTTTATGGCGTGTTAACGAGAAGCCTTTACGGCTCAGATAAGGCCCGCGCTTTCCTGCACACCAGCAAAACATGTGACGGGCTCTTAAAACGGGGAGTTAATTTGTCACCGCGGACGGAGAGGTCGTCCCGTGACTCTCCTGCGCGTGAGGTCGCCCACCAGAAATGCACTTTGCATCTCCAGAAGCCGGCGGGTCACGGGATGCTCCACGGACAACGCCTCTTTCACGAGGTTGAAACACAGAACACGCAGGAAAGCAAAAATATATTTCCACAGCAAACATGGAAGAGCGCAGTCACAGAGGAGGAAGGAAGCCGGCAGAGACAGAGGTCTGACCAGAAGATCCGACGGTGACGGAGCGTCGAGGATCTGCTGTGGCCTTCACAGGTTCAAACCGGCCAGCATTCTAAATCAGGAACTATCTTGTGGATGAGCGGTGGTCAACTCCACCTCCACCACCACCGCCGCAGCAGCAGCACTTCTGGAGTCCACCGAAGCTCCAGAGGGATTCCAGGAGCTCATCTTCACTCCTGTTATGGACTGGATTCTCTGACAAAATGCACTTCTGTGGCGTCTAGAGTGCAAACTCACCTTGTGCAGGTTCAATTCCGCGGGAGAGCGAAAGGAAAAAGAGAAGCTGAAGACCACGAAGGTCCATTCTGGAGGTCCTCGGACGTCGACGACCAACACCTCGACGCCGTTGGAGAGAGCCCAGGTGTATCTGAAGGAACCACGAGACCTCTGTGTGGAGCCTTCCGGAAGGATGCAGCCTTTTATGGTGCACACCTCCACATAAACTTCATCTGGGATGAACTTTCACCTGGTGGGAGTTGTGTGCATCAGCAAGAAGAGAGAACTTGGACGGGACCTTCACAGCGCGAGGAGTGCACTTTGAGACGTCTGCTGGGACCTTCAAGCACCAGCAGATGCTCACATGATGTTTTGAAAAGTCTCTTTGTGGCACCAGATCACATCCTGACCCAGGTGTCGGATACGGCTGGTCACCAAAGGAGAAGATGTTCTGGAAGAGCTCGTGTCTCCACGTCGATGAAGAACGACACTCAGATGTGCAGAAGATGGACGCCGTGGAAACCGAGGGTTAACAAAGACCACCAGCAGCGGCCATGACCTGCAGGGCGGCGCTGGACTTTGGACCTCCGTGGGTCGGAGAAGGACATGAAGTCAGCTGGAAGAGAAGGTCGGATGGAGGCAGCAGGCCACAGGAAGAGCTTCCACATCTGACAGCCTCCTACTTCTTCACATATTTGTCTTTCACTAATCAACATCTGGCCAACTTTGTGTCCTACAGGAACCTGTGCATTGCAGGACACACACACACACACACACACACACACACACACACACACACACAGAGAAGATGCAGGTCTGGTCCTGCACAGGCTTTTTGTCAGCGGTTCTACTTCCAAGCTCTCGGTTTCTAGGCGGGACCTTCTTCTCTCCATCAGGATAATGAAGCTGCTGCTGTGAATGAGGAGATGTTACACCCACCAGGACGTCTGTTCAGGACTTTGAAAACCCAGCTGAGCGGAAGGGCTTCGGTGTGTGTGTGTGTGTGTGTGTGTGCGCGGTCTTCTCCACCTAATGACCTGAACATCTTCTGTCCCTCATCAGACTGACTTCCTCGTGACCTTTGATAAAACATTGGATAAATAAAGGTGGGGTGTAAAAATGTTTATTGGTTTTATAAAACTGTAAATGAACAGGAGGGTTTTGAGACGTTCCTTTAAGAGGTTATTTTTTCTGACAGCTGCTGGCAAACATTCGGGTTTGGACCTTTCGGTTGCTGCTCTACTTCCTCTTCGCCTTCTCGGGTTTAGCGAGCAGCTTGGGGTCAATCTGCTCGGGCTTCAGGTCCCTGATGGCGAGGAGCCGCGCAGCTCGTTGCTCCAGTGTCCCGCCGCACTTCACGCCTCGTGACATCAGCTCCTGCTTCAGGACCTCCAGGCCCAGAGACTCCAGCTGCTGCAAGGAGGCCTCGGCCACCGTGAAATCAGCCGGCGGCGGCGTGGAGGTGCCAGCGGCACCTGGCTGCTTCTGCTCCAGAGACGGAGGTGCTGGATCATCAGGCTGCTTCTGCTCCAGAGACGGAGGTGCTGGATCATCAGGCTGCTTCTGCTCCAGAGACGGAGGTGCTGGATCATCAGGCTGCTTCTGCTCCAGAGACGGAGGTGCTGGATCATCAGGCTGCTTCTGCTCCAGAGACGGAGGTGCTGAATCATCAGGCTGCTTCTGCTCCAGAGATGGAGGTGCTGGATCACCGTCCTCACGCTCAGCCTGTGAGGATGCAGATGCACAGCCATCTTCTCCAGGCTGCTGGGCCAGGGCTGCCACTGGGAGCCCACGCCGACCTTCAGCGTCACCAGGCTGTTGCTGACCGTCTTCTGGCTGATGAAGATCATCTTCACACTGACGACATGGAAACCAAACACACATTCAGTGCTGCCACACGACTGAGGAACAATTATTCACAGTAACTTATTTGTCTGACAGGGATCTAAAACTAATCCGAAGCTGCTAAACGAGCCCGGGTAGTTCATGGGTCCACATCATCTGACCATCGTTCCTGCTGGACATCAAACATCTCCTGCTCAGTGCTTCCAGGTCCCAGCTGAGGGCCTCAGTCTGGCCTCCCTGCTGCACAAACGCTTAACCTGAGATTGAACAACCCTCTCGTTTTCACATCTTAAAACGTGCTCTGATACGGAGGCGTCCACATGAAGGAGAAGAAAACCTTAGGATCTCGTAAATAATGTCCTAAGACGTGTCATCAAGAACATTGCAGAGTAAAATGATTATTTGAATCCCTGCTTCCAGAGATCCAGGGGCCGTGTCTCCAAACTGACCTGCTGAGATGAGCTGCAGGACGACTGTGGAGCTTCAGAATCTCCAGTAGATCCGGAGGAACTGCAAACACAAACCACTGATTTCAACAGAAGAAATATCCAAAGATTTCATATCCGTGCTCTTGTTTTCTATGGGATGGATCGGACCCGATCTGGTGATGGTTCGGTCACATCAGAAGGTCCATCAGCAGAGGTCAGAACCTTTGCAGGGAAAACCAGCTCAGATGGCTACCTGCTGCTCTGCGGGGGCTCCGACTCCTGCGTCCGCATCTTCACGCTAAAAGACGTCACGGAGGTGGACGGAGACTGGTCCTCGTCGTCCGAGCTCAGGAGATCCGCCTCCCCGATACCTGTCCTGTAACCATGACAACAGTTGAACTCAGCCCCGCGTCGAAGCGTCCTCCACCCCGGTGTGTCAGCTCAGCTCTCACCAGAAATATTTCCCCGCCTTCTTCTTCCTGTCCGGCTCCTCACTCTGATCCGGGTTCGCTCTTTTCATGGTTGCCACTTGTACGCCTGGAAAACACACACACACACACACACACACACACACACACACCACACACACACACCTTAGTCGTACTACAACGGCTGCATTGCTTGTGCGTGTGTGTGTTGGGTCACTGACCAGAGCGCACGGATTCCTCCAGCCGCTCTGACAGGTCGTGACACTGCTGCTTGAAGTCGGAGTCGTCGAAGTGGTGCTGAGGATCGGCCAGTTTCTTCTGCAGGCGCTCCAGGCGGCGCTGCTCCTTCTCCGCCTCGCGCTCGGGCTGCTTCTTCAGCCACTCTGCCATTCTGCACCGACACACACGCCTTACTTACACGCTGCTCTGCCAATAAACACCGCATCCAAAACATGAGCTGGCACTGCCAGAAACAACGGCCTTTGAATTGCAGAGTCCGTTTGAAACAACTTCTTTTAAACACTAGATTGAGCTCTATCTTTTCCGTTAGATTTGACTTATTTCATAGAAATTGAAACAAAATAGTATGAGATCTAAAATGTTTTGCCGCGGTCACGAGGAAACCCACTCCTTCTCATGGTTGACGTCCCGGAGCCGTCGGCCACTTAGGTCTCTGCAGGCTTCACGGTTGGTCGTCTTCTCGATCTGAGCGCCGAGGGCTCGCAGCATGGAACCGAACCCTGAACACACACGGCCGGACACAGCGTTTCATTCGGAAGGACAAATCACAGACACTCGACTGCAGTGTTTCCCAGTGGCTTGGCAACAGAAGAAAGAACTGTTAAATAAAAGGGAAAAACAGAACCACTGAACTGTTCTAGAGAACATTTGATTTATAGATGAACTTATGCAGGAGGCATCCATGATTTGCCATCCACGGGAGCAGGTTTTAAATAAACTGCTGATGCAAATGCATTTGCAGATTCCATTCAAAGATTTACTGCTATTCCACTTCAATCATTTTAAGACAAGTAAGAACTTTGTTGATCCGCATTGAGGAAATTCTTTTGTCACAGCAGCGCAACAATAGCAGTGTCAATAAATATGAATAGAAATAAAAGAGGAGACAGTTAAGATGGCAAAATATATCTCTTAAATTCTATCTCCAGTCTGATGGCCGTGGGGACAAAGGAGCGTCAGAGATGTTGTGTTCTGCACCGGGTTGGGATGAATGAGCTACCCATCAGCCACAGCTTGTCATTCAGGGGGTGGGAGGATTGTCCAGGATAGCTCCCAGTTTGTCCTTCACCCTCCCCACGGCCACCGAGCGGGCTTTCCCCACTAGCTTGGTAAGCCTGTCAAGCGCACACATTTTGCCTCTTGTTTCCCCTAATAGTCAACACGTAGGAATACTGGACAGGAATGACTTCAACAGCAAGATTCCAATGTAGGGATGATGATCATGTGCTCACCTCCCTTTCCTCCTCTGAGGCGGAGCTCCAGTCGGTAGAGGGCGCCATGCTGCAGAGGCTCATCCAGGGGCACCACGTGACCATCTCTGACCACGTAGAAATCCTGAGATAAATCCTTGATACACAGACAAGATTGTGTTGCTGATCAGCTGCCATGTTCAGCGCATTTATCAAAACTGTACCAAACATTTCCAGTAAAATCACGATTGCAACATTTAATGTATGAAACGTACAATGAAGCTTTTCTGTAACATTAAAATTTGGATCCAGTTATAACTTCAACTGAAGTGGACTATTCATCCAACTGGGAAAGGTATTACATTTAACTAAATGAATTAATTATCTAAAATATTTTGTTTTAGAAATGAAGAGTGTGAACCATAGATATGTGCAGTATCTTGTCAATAAAGTGCATGCTTTTACTGAAAAATCCCCCGTCACAACTCTGTATCAGTCCATGAATCTGCTGTGACGGCGTGTCAGAACACTGAGACGTTCAGACAACCCTCACTTATTCACATGTGTGTGAGAAAAGTGCAAGGTGATGTACAAGTGGAGACCATGTAGCACATAGCTGCTCTCCTGCTCATCATGGGAGAGAATGGTCAACAGGCGAAAGCAGCATTTGGTCAGGAGGTAGTCAAAAAACAATTATCAAAGTTGGATCTACGAGTCTAAAAGCATAAACATCTGACGGAGAGAATGGAGGTAAAAGACATCAGCAGGAGAAGAGGTCCTCTTGATGGACCCACAGTTATACTGAGCTTTCTGATCACAAGTTTCCAGTAGTTTCATAGTTTGTGCTTATTTTGATGCTTTTATCTGAAAGAAATGAATTACTAGGTCTATATCTAGAAGTTTATGTAGTTATTACACGAATACTACTGTTGCTGCTGCTGCTTTGAACGAAAATGAACCATCATAACAATAATAATGAACAAGCTAACACTTGAGCTAAGGCAGTTAGCATGTACGTCATTGCGTCGGCTAAGGAGCGGACACACAAACAGCCGAACTCCTATCGTGTCTTTTCGTCTCTAATTGGCGAAAAACACTCACCTGCTGGCGGGAGAACCGGGCCAGGACGTCTAGGACCACCGAACCGCCCGGAAAAGTCGAGCAGAAGAAGCTCTTGTGGCCCGGAACGCTTGTAAACACTTCCATGTTGCGTGTGCTAATGCGCAAGCGCAGATAATGCGGAAGTGTTCACGGGCTCTTTAATGGCCGAAGGGGGGTGAAGTAGCGCGCTAATTAGACAAATGAATGTATGATTGTCCTAAAGCCACAAATAATAATAATGTTAATGATAATAATAATGATAACTCAATAATAATTTATAATTTATTAATAATTTATTATTTTTTCATTCCATCTTTGAGAGGACAACAGGCGGTATCCCCAATCCCAAACCCCAAAGTAATGGTATCTACCGAAAGGAATGACCAATCACGTGCGGGTTGATCAGAAATAAAAATATATCAATAAAACAGTAGATCAATAAGGTCAGTAAACTGTATGATGTGTGGTGACATTTGTGTGAGACAGGAACTGGGTCTAGGAGACATCAACTTCTGTTCTTTTCTTACATGCCATCAATGTACGCTACTTCATTGATGGCAGGAAAAATCACCCGATTGCAGTGTTCAATAATAACTTTGTTGCAAGGGCTTCCACCCGGGAAAAACCCAGGACACGCTGGAGGGACTATTTCTCCGGGCTGGCCCAGGAACACCTCAGGATTCCCCTGGAAGAGCCGGATCAGGCAGGACAGTCACGGCTCATCCCAGGTGGGAGGTAGAAGATGGATAGATCCTTTTATTGAAATGAGATGGGCATTTGTTTTTCAGACTTCAAATTGTATATTTTGAAGCACTCCGTTCCATCTTGAGTACAACGAGCCATTACAATATTAAACGCATTTATACATCATTTAGGTGTTGCACATTAGTTATTCACTTTACATTATTGTCAGAAAACATCTGTTTGAGGAACAGAAAAATGTGAGGAGCTGCTTGGGATCCAAAAGAGGGGTCTCATGGTCTCTCCGATGGTCCTGTCCAGCGGACATGCACACGGGCTGCATGAAGGTCAATAGCACTGACTTCAGCGGTCTGGTTTAATGTTTATTGACCACTTTAGCCTTCTGGCTAAAAACTAGGAGTTCATTGTTCATGACCAGAGCTGGTGGTTCGGTCCAGCCCAGCAAATTTCACACCATGTCCACGAGTCTGAACTTGCCCTCTTGTTTGACTGGCATGACATTGATGAAGGTCTTGTAGAGCAACGTTCCCTTGGGCAGCTTGGTAATGATCTCCGTGGCTGCTGGGTCACGCGGTGCTGGGATGAAGACCTCCTTGGAGAATCTGACATAACCGTCCTCGAGAGCAAAGAGCGTCTTATTGGTTCCCATGCCAACCTTCAGGATGGTAGCAGAGGAAACGTGCGTTACGGTCGAAGGTGACGCTCAACTGAGTGCTTCAACGCATGAAGGAATGGATTACTTACATGTGCTCCTGGGTGATACCTCATCTTCCTCTGTGTTGCAAGAATGTTGCCAGCATGGACAAAGTTTCCTTGGAAACAGGAGAACAAGATGGTACATTCACTTTAATTCCCCATCCGCTATGACTAATAGAAGCGGTCACAGAAAGTCTCTTACAAATAATCATGACTCATTCGTGCATGGAAAGAATCAATGAAAACTACAGGAATAGCATTCACAGTGATTCCATTCATTCATTTGCTGATAGCAAATGTCATTTCCTCCCCTTTGTCTTCAAAACCAATGGGATCACTATAAAAAATGTTTTTCTCATTCATTGGAGCTCCAATTTGGAACCTGTTTAGTCTTTATCTCTTCCTCAGATGCTCCCACAGCCTGCTTGATGGGCATCGCACTGGATAAAACACTTCCTGAAAGACTTGGGGAAAGAAAGAAATCACTCGACCCAAACATAGTTGCATGAACTCATCTGAGTCATACACATGGGAGGAAACGTGATCATTGAAATTAAAGGTTCGGAAATGAATGAGAATCTTTTGGTCCTTTTTTTGCTGGAACAATATAGTACGTGGGTGTAATATAATTTATGTGGAGATAAATAAAGGTCATGCAAGGGTGTGTGTGTGTGTGTGTGCATATCTATTTCCTCTCTTGATCACTTTTTTTTCTCCAAGATTCTCATGGGATTTTATTTAATCATTTTATGATGATGTTACTTTCAAAACTATTTATAGACCTTAGACTTGGTTAATTATTTTAGTGATTACATTTTGTACTTCTCCCCTGTTGGTGTCTTTTTTGTGTTTAAATTGGGCCATAGGAATGACCTCTCACTCTGTATATGTAAGACAATAGATAAGCTCCTGCAATAAGAATAAACTCCAGATGAGAGCAGGCACATTCCATTTCTCCAGTAATTACCGTCTTGCTTTTTGAAGCCATATCTTTTGCCGGGGCTCTTTCCTCCAAGATTCTTGCTGCTTCCCCCTGCTTTCTTGGATGCAAACCTCACAGATCCCAGGAGAGAGAACTGGCCAGGCCCCGGCAGTCCTAAAATCAGTGGAAAAATGTATAATATAGACAAACAGACAAAGGAGTTGGTGGTGGACTTCAGGAAACGGAGGACCTGTCCAAACCCCCCCTCCATCAATGGGACAGATGTGGAGATTGTGGACGAGTTAAAGTGCCTGGGTGTCCATATAGACAATAAACTGGAGTAAAAACACAGATGTATACAGGAAAGGTCAGAGCCGCCTGTTCTTTCTCAGGAGACTCAGGCGCTTCAACGTCTGCAGAGCCACGCTGCAGATGCTCTGTCACACGGCGGGGTCCAGCGTCCTTTTCCACGCTGTAGTGTGCTGAAGGCAGCTGACGCTAACAGACTAAATAAGCTGATCGGGAAGGGCTACTCCATCCTGGGAGTGGAACTGGACTGGTTTGTGGAGGCGTCTGAGAAGGGGATGCTGAGGAAGCTGCCCAGTATCAGGGACAACGCATCTCACCCCCTGCATGCTGGACTCAAGTCCTACCAAAGCACCTTCAGCCGTAGACTGAGACCACCGCGGAGCTCCACAGAACGCCACAGAAGGCCTTTCTTACCTGTGGCCATCAAACTTTATAACTCCTCCCCCCTTCTGCGAGATGAGAACTGTGCGGCAATAAAATCAATAGCATGCTTGGAGTGAAAAGAATAAATGCATGTAGTGTTATATGCCTTCTGGCAAAAGAATTACCTTCGGGATTAATAAAGTTCTATTCTATTTTATTCTACAGACAGATAGAGAGACACTGGTCTCTGTGATTCTCCAATCCCTCCTTTCAAAATGTTTACACGGTCATCTCCTTAAACTGCCCCAATGACCATATCTTGGCGTGGACAGTGGACCAAGAGTGAAGGTCCTTCGCGGAGTTGAACCCGGCAGTAAATATGACCGCATTGTATCACTTCCTAGTTGCAGGGAATAAAGCATAGTTGAGATAACTTAGTTTAAAACAACCACTTTCGCCGGTAGAAAGATGGTTTAGACGACTGGCCCGTCTGTCAGTGGCTAACCGCCCCCAGTTCTCTGGATCCCTGTCGGCTTCCGATGATCCCAGTGCAGCTGCCCCGGCTCAGACACACCCCGGAGCGGCTGCTGGCCTGCCGGTAACGGCGTTGGCGGACGTTTTTTTCATACGCAGCGGTACACCCGCGGATATTTGTGGGAATATTGTGTTAGATTTTGGGTACCTGCTCTGCATGCAGACGCCAAGGACGTGAGCGACGCCATCTTGAATGACAATGGCTGCGTCACATCCGGACACTTCAAGAACATCCAGTAGAACACACGATCTCAGTCAGACAAACATGGCGAGATGTTTTTTTTTTTCGACTTCACCGACGATTCACAGTCAACACTAGCCGGAGACAGTCAGCTTGGCTAACCGGTACAGAATTTGTCGGTGTGTGTGTCTATTTGTATGTGAGGGAGGATTTTTCGTCCAACTGAATCGTGTATTGCACTGATGACCGACCCCTCCGCAAACATATCACCAACAGCCAATCAAATAGAGCAGACGGGATACCGGAAGTGACGCCAGTAGCCGGGGACGACGGGAATTCGCGGGAATTTCAAAACAACGACGAGTTGTTTTTTACGAACCGTGAAGTTTGGAAAGATATGCTATGTGTTTCGTGTTTTTACGATGGTTTTAGTTTGAGAGGATCATGGTTTGCCTTTTACCCTTTTAACGTGCTTCAAACTTTTTTATCGGATCTTCTCCGGCTCGCAGAATTCAACCAACTAGCGCCAGACCGACTCTTTTAGGAAAACAACTTTTCATTCACTTGCGATTCTCGAGTAGATTCATCTTGGTAAATCATGGGCAGCGACACTGGCAGCACCAGTGACCTGGAAGAAGAGTTACCCGTCTTTGACTTCCTGCAGCCTGCTGGATTGAGCATCGGCCAAAGAACTGCCTCGGACAACCTGGCTACAGGAGTGTCCACCTCACGGTTCTCACGTAAAGATAACGCAGGAACTGACCTCATGATGATCAGCAGCGATTCGGACGATGAGGAACCTTACGTCCCTCTTGCAAAGAGACTAAACCAGAGACAGGCCTTTGTGTCGGCCGTCCCCTGTCCTCCTCCTAACGGCAAAGCCTGCTCTGCTCCGACGGGCCACAGCG
This sequence comes from Fistularia tabacaria, assembly GCA_901007705.1. NCBI lineage: Eukaryota > Metazoa > Chordata > Actinopteri > Syngnathiformes > Fistulariidae > Fistularia > Fistularia tabacaria. The sequence continues at coordinate 71,726 of CAAKHD010009764.1, read as the reverse complement.
GCTCTGTGGAGTCAGAGACAGCTTTGAAAGCCCAGGTGCCGTCAGAGAACCGGGTGGATTCGGGCGACCCGGACCGATTCCTCCAGCGCAGGCCGCCCGCGAAGCCTCTCCCCAGCAACACCTGTCCCGTCACGAAGACGTGCGGCGGGAGGCCGGAGGGTGAGCGGAAGAAGGCCGAGGTGAAAGCCGTGGCGGAGGCCGTGAAGAGCCTGAGGCCGGAGGAGTGCATCGCTCACATGGTGGTGGTGGTGGATCCTGGTAGGGACAAACCGCCCGCGTCCTGCACAAGACTCAGTGCTGCGCAGCAAACGCAGCCCTTACACCAAACACGATCTTCTTGTTAGCGGGAGATGCAGGTGTCTGTAAGTAAACCGGCAGGTTGCTCACAGGCGGTGATAGATCTGTTGCAGGAGGAGGGAGGCGGACCTCTGCTGCCGTCGCTGGAGGCCCTGGGTTGTAGCTGCGTCGTCGAGAAGCAGCTCCTTCCTCGCAGCGTCAGTTGGATGAGGAGGGAAAAAAGTGCCGAGGTGGTGGCTCTGTCTCACACACGCTCATTTTATGAAGACCACGTTCTCAGCGTCTCCTAAACAATGATCTGTCCTCTCTGGATCTCAGGGCGAGCCTGCACGGTGTACACCAGAGGCCCCCGTTGTGATGCAGATGATGGTTGAAGACTTCGTCTCGCTGGTCCACAGCTACGTTCAGGTAGGTCTCGCAGCGTCCTCATGAGATGTAGAACGAAGGCCTTTTTGATATGAAGTACCGGCTCTTCAAACATTCATCATGGCTGAATCCCAGAGGACAGCAAAGCAAACACTGCCACCTGCAGGGGGTCACGTGTTCCTCAGGAGCTCTCGGTTCCCCTTCCAGCTTCTGATAGCTTTCAAGGCTCTCCTTTGCCTTCTTCTGAAGACACAGCGGATGATCTCCCCGGGACCATCGCACTGACGGAATTGTGGACCTCCTCTCAGGGCCTTTTCACAATTTCAGCAGCTTCATTTTCCTCAGCATTTGTTCCGTTTTCAGTTTCTTCCCTTTTTAATCAATTTAAACTCCCGTCTTTGTCGGTGTGTTTTACGATCCGTCTCAGGGGTCGAGAGCAATGGAAGACGCATATTTTAAACTATACTTCTGTGAGAGCCGTGTCATATTTTTCATTTCAAGCACAAGAAGTCTCTTCATTTATTCTTCTTAATGACACTGTCACACTGGAGTCGACTAATAATGGACAAAATATTTCTTACCATGAATGGGACGTCCGGAGCTGCATGGTTTAGCTGCTGGCCGTGCGCCCTGGTTGGTGCGTGCTGAGGTGAAGCTCCATGCGGGTGTTCAACGTGACGTGAGCGTGTCTGCAAGCGTCGCTTTATGTTCGGCCGTTTCATCGACGAGGTTTTATTTGACGCGTGTGAGACACACCCGACCTGCTCTCGCTGCAAAGGCAAACAAACTCCTCTGTCCATTCCCGTGGAGATGGACGCTGCTCCTCAACTCTTCTTCTTTTCGCCGTCCTCACAGTCAGGAGGCTTTGCTAAATGAGCTCGCGGTCAGAAGGAGGGAAGTTCACGTCTCGACCTCACAACAACTCGTGCGGGCAGTGAAGGGGGATCCCGCCGTACCCCGAATGACAGCTGGGACTGCAGTGCTCCAGCAGCCCAAACCCTGAACTGGTGCAAAGGAAAATAAAGGAACGGATCCCGGCGGAATTCTTTATGACTCATGTTAAGAAAAGCTAAGACTTCTCTGCCAGCCAGTTGCCGTCCTCAGAAACGCCGTAGCTTCCCGACCCCTGATCGACCAACCCGGAGTTTCCTCAAACCCGTACGAACCGCCGCAGCAAGTCCTTCTCCAGCCCTGAACGTTCCACTTCTGTCTCCCGTCCTTCCGCCCTCAGGAGGAGAGGCTCGGCAGGTCCGAGTGCGGCCACACGCTCACGTCCTGGGTGCAGGCGCGGCAGCGGCAGCACCCCTCCAAGACCCTCGGCCTGGTGGTGGTCGGCCTGGAGAAGCACTTCAGGTGGGCAAAGACGGCGCCGCTCTGCTGCTTCCGGTTTGCAGGTGAAAAACGTGTCTGGTAAACACGAGGTCCCGTCGGCCGGTCCGGGAGAGGCTGACCCAGAGGCCGTCGCTTTTATCACCTGCGGGCTCCCTTGGAGGGGCCGACTTGAAACAAGCGTTTCAAGTATGTCTTTCTAGGTTGACGGAGATGCAGATCTTCCGTGTATTCATCGCTTCCCCTCAGGAGCTCACGTCTTATCTAGACCGATGAAAGGTCTCACCGACGAGAGGAGAAGACCTTCGGGGGGTGGAAACACGTCCCCCTTTTAAAAAAAGGACCAAAATCTGACACACCGGTCTTCTCAGGAGCCAGAAGTCCCGCAGCCAGAAGACGTTCCACGCCGCTGTCGCCGCTGAGAAGCCGGGGGCGGCAGAGCAGGCGAGGAAAAGGAGGAAGCACGGCGGCGTGGAGGCGTCACGGGTGGACGTGGAGGAGGTAGGAAGGGTTATAGGCGGTGGAGGAGAAGCTCAGAGGAGCTGTCCTCCATTCTGCAGCTTTGCAATGAAGTCTCTAAAACCCGTGCTTGACCTTTAACCGGCCGGGTCTAAAGTCTGGTGTAGAAGGTAGAGAAGCACATGAGGATCCAGGAAGTGGAAATATAGTGACTCCTCCGATGTCCCTCCAGGCCGCGGTGCATCTCCACCTGCACGCCGGCGTCGGGGTCCATTTCCTGTCGACCTGGAAGGACTTTGCGGAGTACGTCGCCATGACGACCAAGGCCGTCGCAGAAGCCCCTCTGAAGTGAGTCTGCCGGACGCTCCTGCCGAGCACGTCACATGCTTACGCCGGACAAACGTGTGTGTGTGTGTGTGTGTGTGTGTGTGTGTGTGTGTGTGTGTGTGTGTGTGTGTCAGACGGGAGCGAGAGAAGACGGGCTTCTCTTTCTGCCTGGAGAGCGAGTGGGCCGGAGGGCAGCGGGTGGACAGAGCTGGCCGAGGCCTCCTGCAGGTGTGGAAGAGACAGATCCAGCAGCTGAACAGAGTCAGCCCGGACGTGGCCTCCGCCGTCCTGGCGGCCTACCCCTCCCCGCAGCTTCTCAACCAGGTATGTGGAGCCCAGCTTCATCGTGAACCTGTCGAGAAAAAGAAGCACGTCTCCCCGGCGTCCCATCTGCAGAATCGAAGAACCTGGAACGCGGCCGAACGACCATCAACGGTCACGGTGCCGGAAGCAGGTTCTCTGCGGACGCTGTCGGGCCGGGGTTCCCCACCCTGCCTGCCTGCCTGCCTGCATCCCACCTCTTTCTCCAGGTCTGCATGACAAAGCTGCTTTCTTGAGTCAGCAGCCTGATCCGTCCTCCCATCAACCAACCTTTCGAAGAAGAGGAAGTTGTAGGGTGTGTGTGTGTGGTCCTTGCAGACGTCGTGATCTGCACTGCACCGCATCTAACTTGAAGTATTGAATCCGTGTGTGGAAGGTGGCGTTCTGTGTTACACACACACACACACACACACACACACACACACACACACACACGCCCTGCTGGAGGTTTGGCAGCGGAGCATTGATGGGAGCCGATTCATCTCTTCGAGGAAACACACGGCCTCTGTGCGTGGACGTGGGGGCGCCCCTGCGGAGAAGCGCACCCC